>VZSZ01000207.1:50605-83490 GCA_013398815.1 Ibidorhyncha struthersii
ACTTATCTTTGTATTTTATCCTGAATGTAAGTAGAGTAATCAGAGCATCCTCTTAACCATTCGGAGTGTAGTGGTACTTGCTGGGTAAGTTCATGACCGAGGAACAGTGTGCAGGCTGCTTCCACTGGCACTAAAGAAGTTCCAATATTTGGAAACACGCTAGAGGCACAGTGCTGAACTGCCCTTTTGGGCCTTGATCCAAAGACTATTGGCATGCAGTGATATCCCAGATTTCACTAGAATGAGGCTAATAAACAGTTGCTGCTACAGGGAACAGTAGCTCAACAGACTTTGGAACAGTAAAGTTCTAGTACCCGAAACACAGCGAGTAAGAGAATGGATTGGGGTTCACACATCTTACCTGGAGCACTGACATTATTCTTATCTGTAATCTGAATGAGATCACTTAAGCTTCATTTCCTAAAGTATTGAAAAGTGTGGAAAATGAGGAATGAGGGAGCTAAATACAACAGCGAGAGGTGGTTCCATGAGCACCAGAATCAATACAACCTATAATGGTGCCTTATGTTTTTCTATCCTGTTTCCTCTGTCATGTGGTGGAGGATCACAATGACTTAAGCATCTTATCCTACCACTTATGATAATTTTGTCAAACTTTAGATAGCAATGATGCGGCTATTTACTGACTGTATTCTGACTGTCTTTCTACTACCAAAGCCAATGGGTAATGGCTCAGTTCTACCCACCCTTCCTCTATGCGCACTGACCTGGGTCTTTCTCCTCCTATGATGATGCTAATTTTCACACAGCTTGCTGGAATTTAACTATTTTAGTATTTATGCCCCCTGTGAAATTAACCAGTCTCCTCAAGCATATTAATCATGGTGATAGATGACAATACAGACAGAAAAATAGATAAAAAAGCTGTCCAGGTTTCTGTGTCTCATATCTTTGGTTTAAAATCTGTAACGTAGGCTAAAAGGAGAGTGTATATTACTATGAAACAGCTAAATGGGAGGAAGATGAAGAAGGACATTGAAAAGACTTATATGAACATGGATGGAATGCCTGAAAAATGAAAGTAAGAAAATGGGGAAATGGGGAAGATAATGAGATAAAATTGCAAGCAAGCAAAAACAGTATTTGGTGGTTGAACATGAGGATGGATTTACTTTCTTTTACATTACCTTTTTTTGTTAGTGGGTATTTTCTGTAACGAGGTTTGTTCTCTTAGCTGGAATTTCAGTATCTTCCGTTGTAGATCTGTGACCTGACTACCAGGGAATAAAATCAGGATCACTTTTCTGTTTTCAATGAATGTTTAACTCAGTGAATTAAATAGTTCTTTCAATATTTAATTATATTACGGGAGAGAGAACAGCCTCAACAGCAAAGACAAGTTCCCTTTGGAATAACCAAGAAGGCGTTGGTGAGAACTTTGTTCCGCACATTTGAGGAAGCCAGAAGAGAAACTTGGGACTCAGTTTTCCATGTTCCAAGACACTGTTCTAACTGCCAGACTTCTTGTAATAAAAAGGGTATGTTTTGAATGACTGCTGAGGTGCCAGCTCAAGGAGAGGATTCATTATTACTGTTCTTGGGCAGGAACTGATGCTTTGCTGCAGCCTGGATTTAGGTACTTTTGTCCTTTTGGGGTTGGGGCTTTAGCTGCATCCCTCTCTTTATTATTTCCTATCCTAGATATTCAGGGTGCTGGCTTCTATGACTCCTATTCTTATGCGATTAAATTTACAGTTGTGGATTTTGCCTTGGTTCTTGCTAAACTTCTCTTGTGAAGCTGAACCTTTGAACACTGATGTGATGAAATACAAATGTATGTGTGCTTTATCCCCAAAGAAAGTCTGGTTGCATTTCACTTGCAGTAGCAAAGTGAAATGTCCATCCTTGAATTTAATTTAGGTTAGTCCTTTAAAGTCATGTCCCACCTTGGAGCATCAGTTTGCTAATCTGACTCCAAATGAGTGGTTTTATAAACTGTAGTAATATAACGCCATCCAATGTACCAGGCCACTGTTGTTAACTTACTTGTCGGAAAAGCATTTGGTCAGATTTGTTTTTATGGTGAGAATACTTAAACAGTTAAAATTTTTTAATCTTAAATGCTTTGGTAAGGACAAGTTGGAGAGCAATGGTAACTGCATTACAGGTATTTATGTGCTCGTAATTACCCAATTTTATTTAGTGTCTAGCTGAAAAAAAATAGAGGTTTGACTTGCTGTACATTTAAAAAAATCCCACTCTTACCCCCAAACTCCAAATGACTCATCTCTATCATTTTCTTCTGTTTCCATCAAACTATACTTACATAATATCCAGTAAATTAGAATAGAGTTGAGTCCAAAATTGTGCTTGATAGTATCTTTTATCACAGAGCAATCTTTGCCTTATGAGCTGTAATGTATAGCTTTAATGAGGTTGCATGACTTTACCTTGTTTAAGCTACAAATTTCTGTGAAATGTCTTTTCCATGTGGCTGTAATAAAGAAGCGATGCCTGCAAGTAATGTTTGAGATAACATATTTGTACATATTGTCAGCTTTCTTTGTATAAAACGTTTCTCTTAAGAGCTTTCTGAATTCTAGAATCAAATTCAAAAAAGTTTAATCTTATATTTGAAATAGAAATGTTTTATATAAATTGAAAAATATGCATATGTACTTGGAAGCTTTCTAGAATAACTTTTCTTCCAAACTACTTGTAGATGGAGGGTATTTATTAAGATTCATCTTGGCTAGAGAAATAGGTATCTGTGTGGATCTCAGTGTAGCCTGGCTTAATGGATCCAATGATGCTGTCCCGGACTTGTCTTTACATGTTTGAAACAGGCTGTCAGCCATGTCAGGTAGTTGCTTAGACTATCTGGTGCTTGTTTTTCCCATTCTGTGCAATATCCTTAAAGCACTTTGTGTTCGTGTCTATGAAATCCTTTATAAAACTGTTATAGAAATGAATTTTATTGTGATTAAACCATAATTAGCAAGAGTGTTTACATATATATGCTAGTATAAATACACAAAATACTTTAATAAAAGTCACTATCAAAATTATTTGAATCGGACCCTCAAATGTTAGGAAATGCCAGAATCATGAGTGCCTGAGTAGTGCTTGGCTTACCTAGTGCATGTTGAAGTATACAGGGGTGTTTCGAATAAAGAAACCTGTGCATGTAGGACCCCTTTTCCTTCTAATATAGGTATTGGATGGTGTAGAATGAGTGACCTGAAGAAAAGAAAAGGAGATCTCAAGGAGATCTCAAACGTAAGGAAATTAAATCTCAAATAGGGAAGAAAATTAATTCCTGCCTTTCCCAGAATCCTTACGTGAGGTTTTTAATGTGGGAATGCTGAAGATATGATTTCCTAGATCTTAAAAATGACACTAAATCACTGTTCCCTTCACCATGGGAATTTTTTTAATATAAAAAATACTGACACATTTGAAGATCACTAACAGGATTTACATAAGGCAACTAGTACCTGTACTGTTTTGTTCTCAAAACAATATTAGTGTACAGGAAATAAATTTTATGTGTGGTTCTGTGGACTTCTTTTGATTGTCAGTTCCATTCTGGTTCTGAAAGGATGGGTACTTCAGTGGACACAGCGTACTCCACTCATGCTCCTTCATTCCATCCCCTCCAGCCTCCTCTTGCTTGGCCTCTTTGCTTCCTTGATTCTTCTCAGCCCAAACGATTATATTTTGGAAAAGGTGGAAGTGACTAAGAAAAGGGCTTAGTAATAAGTCTACATTATAGGGCCAATACAATAATATAGGCCACATAGTAAATATGGGAAGGAATTGTTTATTGGCCACAAGGTCTCTTGGAGAGCAACAGAAGAGTCAGGAAAGAAAGGCAGTTCTGTTTATTTTTCTGTACCATTTATTTTTTGAAATAAAATAGTTGTATTTCTAATCAACAGAAAGTTCCATCTCGATGAAAATTCCAGATGTCCAAAAAAATGTGTATCTGCACCCCCCACCCCCCATCATTATAGCTGAATGTTCTGCTAGTAGCAACTATGGAGTATTTGCCTTTAAAAGTATCCTTTTACTTTTATCTTTTCCATATTAAAGGTTTTACTTGCACGAATATCTGCAGAGTACTCTTCATTCCTTACCCCAGAATTAAATGAAAAAATTATAAGTTTTAAAAACTTATTCCATTTTGTCAGTAGTTTTAGAACAACTTTACCAAAAAAAGAATGTATGTCATAACTTCCATTTTAAATATCTGAAAATGAAGACATAGAAAGATGAATGTCAAATGTTCAGACGTTGGTTGCAACTACAGGAGCATTTTGGCTTTGATGACCATTCATAAGGTACACGACAAAATGGTGATATAATTGAAATATACGATAAAATATTGGTCTTGTACCTGCTCCATGGTTGACATTGTCTCTGTACTGTTAAGTGGTATGTACGAGACTAATAATTATTTGAATAACTTGAATCATTTGTAAGAAGATGATTCTGTTTCTTGCAGCAGATATGAAAATTTTGGCTTTCTGATGGAATGAATGTAAAGGCAAATTGTCATATGTTACAAATGTGAATTCTCTGTAATGTAGGCAAGGTGGTTACCAAGTATTAAGTTTTCATTTTACTATAGAAAGATAGTCATACTCATTAGCTCCGACTCCAGGATCTCAACAATTCCTAGATTTGCCATACATATAGCCTAGTACTTTTAACCACAAATTGTAATACCTTGCTTAAATGCAAATGTTTTCATAATATACAGTATGCTATGGGCATAAAAACAGATATTAAAAACTGTTTTGTGTAGTAATTTGTAGGTTTTCACATGAGTTTTGGGAACATTTTTATTAGTGGATATTTTCTTGATATATTTTTTTAATATTTAACATGGGTGTTAGTAGGGAGTCTTCTATATCTGTTTTAGAGGGACCTGGACACGAATTTGTTCCTATTTCTTTTTTTGTTTGAAAATCTGAATTGTAGCTGCTATCCTTCTGGCCAAAAAAACCTGGATGGGTACTCCCTCCTGAGCACATCAATACAACGCTTTAATTAGCTGGAAGGTTGCTTATTCCCATATCTTCTGGGATTAAAATCACTTTCAGTGGAAGAGCTTTAATAATGGGCCTCATTTTACGTTGGTTTATTTGGAGATTTTGTAATTAGTGCTAAGATGTTAAAAGCTGTGGATAGAAAATGAGATATTCTAAGGAAAATCTTTTTAATTGTTATTTTTCAATTTGCCAATGATAGAATATATTCTGTAATGTTATGTAATGCCATCCTCTGGCACAAGCATTGAAAGAAAAGAGGAAAAATATGTTTTGTAGTCAGGGATATTTATTTGCTGTACATTTAATGGTATTCACTGTGCATGTTATGCTGCAGAATCTCACTGTGCTCCGTTAGATGACCGATTCTGCTTCTTGCTCTTTGACTTCCTATACTGTATGTGTACCGGAGACGTAGGCTCCTAAGACAGTGGGTTTTCCTGGAAGTAGGCAGGTATGGAGCACCCAAAGAAGTGATTGATTTTACTCGGTTCCATCATGGCTGATTCTGTGCTGTAAACTTTTAAAAGATGCTGAAGACTTCTTATTTTGAAATGTAGTACCTATATAATTCAGCCATTCCTTTTAGTGATTGTTCAAGTTTACATGAAAATCATTGCCTTGATGCTCTATGTACGGTACCTAACAGAGTAGTTACGTATAGAATGTATAGTGTTTGCTTCAGTAATGACTTGATATTACATTTAAATGTTTGCACTGAAAAACCTGTTATCTCATGTAAGGTACGGTATAGCTTTTCAGATACAAGACGAAAGGTCTATTGTTACAGTCTCAGTGCTACATGTTATTTATTATGTGAAGAATATTTTTAGAGTGGTCTTTCTGTCCTGTAGAGCTGCCTTTACATTAAAAAGGAAAAAAAGAGCTATATACACGGTCACTGATGTTAGTCATTTTTACAGGGGAGGGAAGGAGGAGGGGAAGATGCAGAAATCCTCCTCCTCTTAGACAGTAGTAACAGTGTGAGGATGCCTTGTCCTCATTTTTTTTACTTCTGAGATTTTATTGCTGGCAGCCAGATGTGCTGAAACTCCTGACGACAGCATCTATTCGCTGCGTGTTTTTAATAGGCTTGGAGAAATATGAGTAGAGTACATGAAAGCAGCTCAGCTTCACACTTCAGCTGGGAATGCCCAAAAAGCTTACTGCTGTTTAGAATTCTTGCTACAGTCAGGAGAAAGCCGCACGGGTACTAAATCTTCTACGACTGAATTAGAAGAATAATGACTGTACAATTAACTATCAGCCCCTGCTCATTTAGGCACAGTTTTTACAGAGATCAGGAGAAATATGGAACTTGATTGGCATGTTTGCATTTGATGGTGTGTGCAAAATAGATGACTTTTAAGACAGGTGGTGAAGAAAAATAGAAGGGAAGGAAAGAGAGAAAATGCAATTTGAGACACTGCGCCAGGTCTGCAATTCTGTTTTATCTCATTTTCATGGGGTTTTCTCATCCCCTCCAAATATTTTACAAAATGATCTTTTTGGACAAACGTTGAACAACACTAGGTGAGTAGAAATGAAACATTTTTGTCTTGCCATTTCTATGCTTATGCTGATAGTAATCTATTTGCATGTTTTTCAGTGGGGTACTTTTATAATTGCACTCTTAGATATTAATATTTTTATGGTAGCACTGAGTCTCTTCTGTTGGTGCTTTTATGTTTTATGTAAGGTTTTAAATGAGAACCCGATCTGCAGAAATAAAGCCAGCAAAGACAGAATAAAATATTTAAGATGGTTATGTATCTTTCAAATACATTATCTACCATTAGAAGCTAGCATTATTAGCTGTAATCCTTAAAGCATATGAAATATTCATAAACAAATTTGTCTGAGAAAATGATTTCTGTGTGGATGTGGCAGTGAAAGGATTAAATGCTCAAAGATGTGTCTGTTTAACCATACATAATTTGTTGGAAGATGTAAATTAGTAGTCCTGCATACCATTTGCAAAATAGGCAGAAAGCAGTTTCTTATTTTTAGAAGACTGGAAGACTTAGATTCTGTGTGCGACGCTTTTCAATAACCTTTTTAAGTGGCCAAATTATAGCTGATCAGTGGATGCTTTGCAGCAGGTCAGTCAGCTCTGTAGGCTATCCTTTTATGAATAGCTATTGTTTTGTGCGAATTAGAAATGCTAGGGAGAAGTTGTTGTTTATTGGTATGAGATGGTTATTAAATTGGTTTCTTAGGATTATTTTGGGGGGTAAACCGAATTAACAATGACTCACTTTTGTGGCATTATACAGAAAACATACTATAATACTGATGTTTAGAACTTTTTCATACAGCTATTAAATATTAACAGGAAAAACGATTAAGAATTTTATGTTAAAGAGTGTGAGCGCAGATCGGGGAGGAAAAGAATCCTGTAGTTTTTTATAAAGATAGTGCATTGATGGAAACATTCTGGAAAAAGGGTGGAAGTAATATTGCAGAGACTATATCCAGCATTTTAATCTTCTTCTCTGTATCTGCGGGAGAAATCCCTTTTAAATGGGATATTATTTCTTAAATACAGTGATATTTGCACTCAATACTTCAGAAAACTATCATTTTATTTCCCAGAATATTGTTGTAAGGATTCTCTGCCTTATTGCTGGTGTTTCCTTTATAAATATTTTAATGTTTATTTAATGTTGCTGTTTGCAAGTTTTGATATCTTGGTTATGAATTTCTAATTAGGCATGCAATATTATGGAGGTAGCTTTAGTAATCATAATCACTTTAATGAATTAAGATTTTTAAACATATATGTGAGATATGTAGTCAATGAGATTTTTCTTATATCTTTTTGGTGTACTGTGAAATCTTTGAAGCTCTACAAAATGGAGCAATAATTTATGCACTATCAACTGTGATTGTAAAACAGTGCATATTTCCAAGTGCATAGTTTCAGGCCTGCAGCAACCAACAAAGCCCTTAGCAACTGTTCTAATCAGCTACAGACCAAGTCCTGATTCTCTGAATCTGGTTTTGCAGATCAAAGTGCATGCTTTTTGAAGATCAAGGTGCACAGTTTTTGCTAGTTTTTCTTTACAGATATGTGCATCGTGCTTCTAGGTGTGTATTTTGCTTGTAGGTCTCTGGCAAAAGCTGCATATGGTATCAGTTTCAAATCAAAAGACATCAGAGAACTATTTTATTGCATTAGCTGTGCCTGAGATTTAGAATTATATTTGTTCTAGAAGACTGGCAAACAAGAAAGGACTGTTAGGAAACCCAGCCTCCTAGCTAGTATGGACTCTTATTTAGGATGAGAATTTTTCTCTATTTATAAGGAGCAATGTCGTGTTTTTCTAAGTACCAATGCTTTTGACCTCAAGAAAACATTGTGCAATTTTTCAACAATATGCAGCAGTAATCATGAGAGACTTAAGTCATGCTTTCTGTGTCTTCTGAAGTTAAAGTTAGTTGAAAGTTTTTTAAGGTTACTGAGTAAAAAGATTCTGTCTTCTGAATAAGTATCAGTATTTTAAATTTGATATTGATAAAAGGGCTTTGAAGAAGTCTATTGAATAGTCACTAAAAAATCTTGCTGACATTTATTTTGGAGGCTAGTCCTTTTTATTGTCTTACCAATTTAAAAAATATTTTATTTTTTCCAATTAAAAAATATTTTATTTTTTCCAATTAAATCAATGTAGTGTATATTTTAGGTAGATTTTTTGCTTAAAGCTTTGCACAATTAATGTAACAGACTTGCTAAAAACTAACTGTTCATGCATTAAGAGTTAATGTTTCAGAACTCTGGTAAGGAAAAAAAAATACCTCTAGCATGTAAAAGAGACTGCTTTGATGAGGTATAATGTGGTCTGTCTCTTCGGACTTTGAAGTTAAATATTTTGTAAGACTAAAAAGAGATTATCTTTTTTCTTCCTATGGTTTTTCTTTCTGTTTTTACGTCTACAAAGTAAAAGTCAGAGTCCAGAAAGATAACAGCTGACATTAAGCACAGAATGATTAACTGCTGCTTACATGAAGTCATAATGTGAAGAAAACAGGTTAATGCATACTAATAGCATAGTAGATAATGGAATATAAAACAGAAAGTCATAGGAAACTAGGCAGTATGCATATAACTATAACTGAAAATACATTCCTATTAATTTTCACATGATCTGTTCTTGGAGTTCTTCAGTTTTTCTGAAAGTTTAGATACACTGTGATTTTGTTGCAGGAAAGCCAGTTATCTCGGCCTCCACTTTCTGACATTACACCAAACAGGAATATATATCAAACTGTTTTATATTATTTTCCATGGAAATCTTACATGAGTTGCGTTTTTATTTGCATATTTTTTGCATTGCAGTAGCCGATGTGAGAGGACCCAAATGATATTGAACTCCTTGTGAGTTACATTGATTTTACCATTTAAATGGCTTTCGTTATCCTCTGCTAAGAGCTTCTGTTAGAGGAATATTGTGGTTTAGTTCTCTTTTGCCAGCTACAGGGCAACTCTTTGCTGCAAAATGTTATTGTGGGTGTAAAAGTGGTAGCTGGTTTTCTGGGCCTTCCTCCTGGTCCTGCACGTCTCTTTCTGACATTACCAACTCCAACCAGTTGAAGCAGCAAGAACTATGACTTTACCTCAAAATTGTTTCACCTACGTTGGGGACTGTAGTGCTTTTTCCTGTGTAATAGACTACTTTCTATTGAAAAATGATGAAAATTGCCTCATATCAGGAAGTTGCAAGAATTGTTCTGCATTCTTAGTGTTTGGCAAACAGCTAGTTTGTGGAATAAATTCTTCATGTGTCTGGGAAAAGAACGTATGGGAAAAGAAATCACGAGATCTTTTCTGAAACCATACTAAGTGCTTACATTACATCCGAATTCTAAAGCAGCATCTGAAGGAGCTTCCTTTTTTTTTTAGTCTAAAATTTTTCTGATTACTTTTATTGCCATACTTTTCATTCAAATTACTGAAGACAATGAAAGTTTTTAAATGTCTTTAAAAACCATTAGTTATCAGATAAGCTGGATTTTCTGATTGCCGTTCCTCATTTAGAGTTTAGTGTACAAACACTGTGCTGTCAGATGCTCTATTTATGGCAGCATGCTTTGCGAAGTCACAGTTGCTTTGGGCAATATTCAGATTAACACATCACTGTAATGGCGAGTATCCTTTGTGACTAAAATTGATACAAACTGTATAGAGCAGTAACAGTCCCATTTTACCATTGCAGTATATATTAACAGCTTTTCTCTGAGCATGGAAAGCAGTGGATTTACCTAAACCTGTTTTCTCCCATGACACGTTGTTACTTCTTTGTTAAAGCTACGTGAATTTGCTGTCTAGGTTGGCCACACAGGGGCATAAGTTAACTAATATATTTAGCCCCAAAATAGTACAAAGGTTGTTCACAAATTCTATGTACAGCAGAGACTTGAGAATGGTCCATGTTTTGAAATTAGACACACTTAGTTTAAAAAGTAAATTGCATTTTCTTTCGTTAAATTAAACCCCAATATTTTTAAAGATTCTGAAGAGTTTTCACTTTTTCAATCCCTTGGTAAGCATCTTTTACATAAATACATTGATTTTCAAAAAGTTACTAAAATACCTAATAAATCAGTCTGTTTGTGAAACTAGACATTTACACAGAAAATATCATTGTAGCAGAAAAATATGTTTTATTTTCATTATTTAACTTTCTGTTTTGTTCCCTAAATATACCTATGAGCTATTTACTAATACTCCATTTTATAATGAAGCCATCACATGATATCAAGAATTACTGGCACAGGCAATTGTTATTTGTAATGGTGCAAGTAATGATTACTTTGACATTGAAGGAAAGAGATTATTTTCGGTTCCTTGGGAAACGATTTTATCAGGATATTTCTGTAGAGTAGATCTGAGTATTTTTTTCTGACTATATCAGTTCAACAAAGCAAGAGGTTTGCTATAATTCTAAGATCATGTTCCATTTTCAAATATTATTAAACTAAGAGCCAAGGATAAAAACACACTGATGGCGTTAGAAGTGAGAGTATATTGTCCATATTCTGACATACTGTAGCAAATAATAACTGAAACTGCCTCTCCTCACTTTCAAAAACTAGCTTGTCTATAACTACTGTCAAAATTTTAGTCTGCTGGGATTTTCACATCTGCTCCCTTTTTACCTCCATACTAGATTCATATAATCCTGTTTTAAATAATTTCCTGAAATTTGCAGCTGATGAACTTTCTCAATTCAAAAAACATGCAATGTTGGAAAAAAATGCAGAACTTTTATTTGTATTCCTAGTATGTATTTTTTCCTTAATGAGTTAAAGGCACAGCAAAGTTATTTCCTCCCCTGTTTCTTAACTCTTTTGTGTCTTGCATCAGACACAATCAGAATTCCAAAACTAAGCTAACACCAGCCCTAGGTGTTACTTCAGAGAAGTTACGCATGTCAAATGATCCTCTATCTTTTTTTCTTCCTGAAATTAGAGACATAAGCCATATTCAGGTGAATCCCTATGTACATATATATATGAAAACAACTGTAAACACAAGGGGAAGAGTGGCTGGGACAGCAAGTTGTATATCAAAGGCAGAGATAGACTCTTACAGCTGCGTGTTTGGTGTTTTTTGCACCTTTGCCATGCATCTCTCTCGTAGAGCACCCTATGTCCTCTCTGAGCTGGGATAAGTATATCTAACACCATCCATCCTTTGCCCCTTGATTTGCTACTTTGGGAGAAAGGGGGGAAAGTAGCATGAGTTTTGAAATCTTCTCATCTTTCTATTTCCCTTGGAGGAAGCAACTGAACATACTTACTTGCCCCAAAGCTATTTCTTTCTGAGAAGTTCTGTATTCCATCCTGTCTTGGCAGCTGTTGGTTTTTGGGTTTGTTTTTTAAATCCCTATTTCTAGGAAAACCATCGCTGTAACATCCTGTTACAGATATTTTCAGAGAGAGAAAAGTAAGATATTTCCTTGCAGAACCGTTTCTCTTCCCATCTCTTCCAGCTCTGGAGAGAGATACCTTCTGTTACTTCCACCTCAGTTGCTACAGATTTAATAAGGTGACATATGCTTCCTCCATGAATCTCACAGAGCTGTGGATATTTGCAGCCATAACAGGTTTCTCTCTATTCTCATTGTGCATCAGCTGCTGTTATCTGATGATGGTAATAAAATCCTCGCTGGCATATGATTTTAACCTCCCACCAGGAAGAAAAAAGAGGATGGGTCAGAGGTGAATAATGTATCTTAATTCAGATAGTATGTTAAATTGACAACTTTAAATCATCTTAAATTTGGAAATGATATCAAGTTTTAAGGCATGTTTAATTTTTTTTTTCTCACCTGGGTGAGAGCAGCAGAAATCTAAGCTATATTTGAGTTACCAAGTTCAACATTTTTGATCAGAACATATAAAAATAATCTCTTTCCATTCTTGAATAACTCAGGTAATTCCTGTCATTCCTCAGAACATCCACATAAGATGTGGGTATTATCTTCTTTTTCTGGAAGAGGAAAAGGCAGAGGCCATGATATTAAAAAATGACTCGTGATTTTGTGTACTTGACTTGAAACATTTTAAAGAGATTTGTTCAATGACAAGAGCCCAGTAGTTCATGAAAACTGCATCTTCCAACACGGGCACCAGAAAACAAAGTTACTAGTCATGAGCCTTGGTTACGTAATAGATACATTTGGGAACTGATTGAGCTGGGATGACCTAAACAATAACTAGCTGGAGCTATCCATTTTACCCTTCCGCAGGGCACTGTCACTCCAGTAAAACTGGTACGAATGCTATGTCAATCTGCTCCATACTGCCTCAGTTTAGGGTTTGGTATATTGGTATGAGGCAAAGTCAATATGCCCAGGCCCTTTGCTGTAGCTGGTCAGACTTATATTCATAAATATTTCTGTTTTCCCAGCTGTATGGTCAAAAAGTCCTGGTGAGAGTCTTCACCAGTCCTGCTTTGCTCGATACCAAGTATGTAAAAAAAAGTTTAACGGCACTCGTGTAGTCCCTCACCTTGTTTTCACTCCTTTTTTGACCCTTTTAAATGTTCTAGTTTTGGGTCAGTAAGTTACATCACTTGCACATTTATGGCACAATGTGTTTACTAATGGCACTATTCATTTACCCGGTCAGTAATAGTAATTAAAATGCATTGTAGAAACATGAGCCTTCAAAAAGCAAAACTTTCCTTATCAGAACTGAGATATGTCTTTGCGTTCCTTGAAGGAGAAGTTTTACCTGCTGTTTCTGCCACTGTTACTGACTCACTGAAGCAGTGGAACAGAGGAAGACCACTTCTGTTGGTGTGGGCCCTGCTGTTTCTTGATGTCTTTTTTTTTTTTTCCGTTTTTTTATTTTTTTGGCATGGTGGGATTCTGGGTAGGAAGAGAATTAGAAGGGAAATCCAACCTATTTAAAGCTCTACTATCACAACTTACAGATGGACAGAACAGCACAAATAAAACGGAAGTTTGGCTATGTAGGTCTGGATAAACTGGGGAGGATGGAAGAGAACAGTATTGCAGCTACACTGCTGCTTTCTGTTCTTCTACCAGTTGCTAACTGTGGACCTAGCATCCCTTTAGATTTCTCAGGAATATACTCTTGATTTTGCACTATAGAGGCAGAATGAAGGTTTACTCATAGAAAACACCATGTTTCAAAACAGTCCAAGAAAGATTGGTATCTGGGCCTCAGGTGATCTACAAGGTTCTGAGACGAGGAATAAAAAATATAATATTGGCCCCTGAAAAAACGTGAAATCTGAAATGGGTATTGGAGGTAATGGTATCATTTTAGCTTTACCCTGAGATAAAAGGTCTGAAGGAGAAGTTGGAAGTATTTCAAGTCCTTGGCTTCACTTCAGCACGTGCTTGCGATAGGCGATTCTGGTAGCTGCTTTTTGGCTTCTGCTTTTTTTTTTGTTTGTTTGTTTTTTTTAACCTGACAAGTAATAATTATGAGAATGAGAAATGAAATAAAAAATGTTGTGTATTGGAGAATTTTGTCTTAAATTTGTCTAAGTATGACAGGGATTACAGATTGAATTGCTGAAACATAAATTTTACTGGTTTTAGAATAAGAATTGAGTTGGATTTATCGTACAGAAGTCAGAGTGAATTTGTATGGTGTCTTTATTTATAAGAATGAAATATATCTTGATTAATATCCTTTATCCTCCCTGCAATTTTTGAACTATCTTTCTGATTAAGATATACTTCCAAATTCCTATCTTCTGGTATTCCAGATGATTTTTTATCATGAGACTTCATCAATATTTTCAAGAAATTACTTTTTATTCCATGTGTCTTAGATAGTAATATCCATATATATTATAGTAGGAACAATAACCTTTACTTGTTAAAAGGTGCACAAAATTAAGCTGACAAGCAAGGTGATGCAATTATGATAATTGATTTAAAATAGTTATCCTTTTTAACCTATACAATAATACATAAAGTCACAGAGAAATACTCTAAACCAAAGAAATTTAGTATGTGGTTTAACTATTGTGCAGCTAAGATGGGACCTTTTGGCTTGTACTACGTATGTATATTTGTAAGTCAATAATAACTCACTGCATTATTAAATAAGTAGTAGAATAATGAAATGAGAATATTTGTTTCAAATTTTAGTATTTTTTTCTCCATGTAACATTCAAAATATTATTTTTAAAGTGATTTAAGACGATGAATAAAACATTGCTAAAAGATGGAACCTCAGAATTTCAGCAGGACTTTGGACTTCAATTATTGATTTATTATCCCTAGTCCTACAAAATTTATTTGCAAGTATAGGTATACAAACATAATTTTAAATAATCTAGGATAACATTAAAAATTTCAGCTGAAACAGCAAGCATAAAATCTCTCCTCCCCTCTTACCCTCTCTTCTTCTATATACCAGTGTTGCTTTTTACATATCTTGATTTTCCTGGTATTATTTTTCATGTTGTTGCTCTTGCGTCTTCAGATTGCACTCAGAGCAAGTGCATCTTGTGTGGATGTTAGGGTCCCAGGGGAAGTCAGCGTTTCATTCACTTGTGGACTTCAATTTTTCACTGCTAATGGTGGCGTTGTTCTGCTGTAAGATTACAAGAAAAATGTGGTTTGTAGAGAGGACCCAAATTTTATAGCTGTTCTGTATCACAGTGACTCTGACACTGTTTGATCATTATTCAAATAACCTACAGTAAAAGCTTCTAAGTGACCTGTTTTCAAGATCTCTTCCAGTAGAACCTGCTTCATCAGACTGTCATCCTTCAGAAAGTTTCGGAAAAGTGTCAGGGAGGACAGAAAATATTTTAAAATGCAAGAAGAATTATGGTATTAAAACCACAGCAATTCAAATAATTTATGTTCACAAAAGTTTCCTTGTGCTTAGCATGGATCTTTAATGTTGAAGTATGCTCATTTGTAGGACACAGCATAATCATGGTGTAAAAGAAGTACCTGTAATAGTAATTAAAATCTCTTATTTTTGAATAAAGCATGAGAAGAAGTTATCAATGTCATTCAGTCAAAGAACTGGAGGGTGCAGGACTTTGCACCTGCCACTGTCAACATCTCCTTTGTAGTGCCAGGAAAATCATGTAAACTTCACTGCTGGAGTTTTCTGGGATGCATGTCATATTTAATACTTCATGGGAGTCTCTGAAGTTTAATTTATAAATATTTGCAAAAGTCTTTATGATCCAGAGTTTTTAAGTACATGCAAGTGAAAGATCAAATTAAATTTGCATTCTGTTTTTTTGGAATTTGGGTTCATCTTTAGATTTTAGCCCATGTGTCAGAGTAACTTAAATATCTTAGAGATACACAAGGATTTTGTGCCATACCCTTCACTTGCATCAAGGATGCCCTCTGTCATACCAGCTGCAAACTGCATCATATTACTAACTACATTATTTCCTTACATACTGTCAGCTACCCAAGTGATGTGTCCTCACTAGACTGATTCTTTTTGTCTTGGGATAGGTCTTTTAGAAGTCTTTTTAATTTAAGAGTAGAACATCATTTCTTGATTAAGTATTCATAGACAAATAAAGCAAATGTATTTGTATTTGTGAAGAAATTCTTAACAAGCTTGAGGATATTGTGCAGTAAGCGTGTTTGATAATATTTGCCAAGTGTAATGGAGACAATTAAAATTGGGTAACTATACAAGACATGGAGAGACCATGCTCACAAGATTGTGCTAGTGTACAGAAAAACCTTGTTCTCCTGTTAAGCGCAGAAAAAAATTATTAATTCTGCAGGGGGTGTTGTGTGTCCTCCTGATGGTAAACTGGGGAAAAACCTGCTGATCTGCCTTTTTCGTGGATTTTATTGTTGCAGTATTTCTATACAGCTAATCCAAAGGGATCTTTACTGGATTCTGGTCTGTTGATGTAATCCACTATGAGTAAGTCTGTATTTTAGAGTTCACAGGTAAATATAGAAATAAACACAGCTGAGAAATTTGAACATTTCCTACTTACCTTTAGTTGGGAAAGCTTTTGAATAATCACTGGTGTCTAAATGCTGTCTCAATAATCACTTTTCTACTGAAGTTATGCAAGGCACATTAATCAGTAGTCCATTTTGATCACATATGGGTGATATCTGAACTGTTCTTGTGTCATATAGAAAAAAGTCTGTTGCATATATTCACCTGTGGTTGGAGCAAGTGGATATTGAAACATTTTAGGTCAGATTGAGAACTAATCTTGAATCTACTGCTGGTTCAGCTGAAATGAGATGAGCTAACTAAAAAGAAGAAAGAAAACGGTATTTTTTAACAGGTCTTTGGCGATACATCAGCTTTACTTGAATTCTGTGAGTTTTGTTATAACAATTTCAAATTTGGAGGGTTGTGTTAGTAATGTGATATGGTTTTGTCTCCAGAAAATAATGTTAGTTCATTGTAATTGCCATGAAAATGTGTGGAAAAAGTACACTGAAATCTAAGGAGTGCAACAGTGTGGAGATAAGATAAGAAATAGAGTTTATCATATAGATTTATTCACTGAGTTGTGGTGTGTTATTTTTCTCGTGCCTATCTGTATTTTTTTCCTTCTCCTGCTTCAGTTCTCTCCCCTGACAAGAAAGTGCTGTGAAATAATAGAATATCCTCATTAAATCATGTGTCATGCATCCCTCATGTAATGTAAATTTTAAACTGTGGCAATAGAGTGGTATATTTCATTATCTCCATGTACCTAAATAACACATTTCAGAAACTTTCATTTTTTTCCTGGTTACTTTTTATGGGGAGGAATCTCGTTCTGTTGCATAATAAAACCACTTCATTCAAAGTTCAGCATCTTTCCCTGCTTATATCACTAGCTAAAAACAAGTAACATATTTGTTTCATTTTTTCAAATTATTTTGCACTACCAGCCATTGGTGGCTTTTTTAATTTTCCAGAAAAGAATGCGCTGTTTTAAGTTATATAATCAAAACCAAGAGACAGGAACAAGTTCTTAGGCCAATATATTAATTTCAGATTTTTATCAGCACTGCACCGGATTAGTCTATGTAATGAGCAGATCTAGAAAGAAAATTTTATTTTCTATTATTTTGACAGGTTTTGTACTTAATCACTTCTACGCAATGTATTTTTAGAGTGTGCTTTAGCAAAGACTGAAGTGGATACACTGAAAAAAATAAGAACATGCTACAATGAGTAATTTTAATGCACTTTATACTGATTGCAAATTGACTAATGCCAGCATGAAACTGATACAGTCATAGTAGGGACCTTTGCATATAGACCATATACCCAGACTTTGCCTGTACTCAAAACATGTCGGGAAGTCCAAATTAGAAGCATTAATGAACTGGAAGAAGAGATTTACGAGAGCAGCTGTGAGGAAGGATACTGTCAATATCACAGTAGAAGTCTGTATTAACGCTGCAGTGGCAGCAAAGCCTCCATTTCACCTGATTGTATTTTCTGTCTATGATATACTTTGTGCTGATTAGCTGCACTTTCTGCTGCAGGGCTGCTCCATTTTATTTGTGGTATATAATAATGTATAATAAATAAGACAGTTTGAATACTTAACCAGGAATGATACTACATTTATACAGGTGTCCATGTATTATCAATGGTTAATTATGGTTCTATAGTTAATGGTAAATCCTTTTTTTTTCCCCTTTGAAGCAGAAAATTTAATTTTGTTGCTTGTATAAAGGAAAACAAAAATCTCAGGTGTTCCTAGCATTCTCCCAGGAAAGCTAAATTTCTTTGAGTATCTTGAAACATCCCAAATACTGTAAGATAATATTTTAAATATGTACATACTGGGTCTCATTTTTTTCCAACTCTGTAGAAACATTACAAGGAATAGTGTACTGGTATTGCCTTTTTCAGTTTCTTTGTAGCTCTATGATTTGCTAACTAAAAAAGCCTAAAACCGGCTAGTTAAAGATTGGTTTCCATGAATCATTATTGATCTTGATTGGTCGATAGAGATTGTTTTTTAGTCTAGTGGTTTAACTTTTTTAAGTTACATATAGAGAAATAATTTTTTAAAACAGGATTACAATATCTACTGCTGTCCTCAGTAAATCTAATACAATTAAGTAAGTATATATTTTGCCATGAAAAGCTCTTACAGTATTACTCCCAAGCATCCTTACATTCCTTCTCTGAAGCATCTTTCTGTATGTTGATAAGAATTTTGGCTTCTAGTGAAGCAGTTGGAAAAAGGAGCTTTATATTTGAACTCTAGTGATGAACATATGTTTATTGTATGTCACTCAGGATCTGAGACTGAGATAATACAGACTTTTAGAAAATAGCAGTGAACTTTAGATAAACATAATTTGTAGAATGAAATTTAATGTTTTCCACATAAAGCTCACAGGTGCTTGTTGGGGCTGACCATGACTGATGGGTTATTACCTAATTAAAAACTTTTGAACACCATCTTAGGTTTCGTGTAATATTTCTAACTGTTAAATACAAGGTGGAACATGCTGTCCTAAACAACTCTGAGACACTGACACTGGGATCACTGTGCATAATTCTGGACATACATTTTTAGAAAATCTAGATTTCAGAAAAGCAATAAAACGAGGTTAAAAAATCCGGAAGAGAATAGTGAACAGAAATGGAAATATGTCCAGGTTGGTTTAGTTAGAGTTGAAAGGAGACAGATCAGCAGCATGTATTTGTATTAATTACTTAAACAGCAAGAAGGAAAGACATTTATTTAGGAGATTTAAAAAAAAATCCTAAAGTGTGAGGTCATCAATAGAAGGTTTTGGCTGAATGCCCATGCAAATTTCTTAATTTACCACATATGGAACGAACTACATAGGAAATGGTATGAGCCTTAAAAAAATAAAAACTTCTGAAATTAGATTGAGAAAATGCTAGAAAATGTACCATGGGGAAAGATCCTTCATTGTCATGGAAACAAACTAGATGATCTAATAAATGTTTTCCACCTCTAGCTATGTTCTATTTCTGCCATTTATTTTCAGGTGAGGTTAGAAAAGGGAGGCATTTTTGATTATTTTTACTGTCTGGCAATACAGTATAGTATACTAACAGCTGAGATTTCAGTACTGTCTCTGGAAGCTTATCTTTCATTAAGAATAGGTAGGAATTATTGTTTACTGTAGATGAATGCCTAGCTAAAACTCATGGACTAAATAGTATTATTAAGAGAGCCAATACTACTGCTACTATCTCTGTTGTTTTCTGCATCATGTGAGCATCACTTCTATTGTATTTTGCTAATTCTAGTGTCTTTCAGTCCAATGCAAGGCAAGTCAAATAAATGAAACTAAAATTAATTAATTTTATGTATCCTTTATCTAAATTATCTCTTTGACAAGAAAGACCTTTTTATCAGAAAAATGTTTGGACGTGTTTGTATGTTACCTTTTACACAAGGTTTTATAGAGTAAATTATTTGCTTGGAAGATTCTCTAAAGAATAATCACAGATAAAATATGTGCTTCTTCCCATAAGGTTAAAAATTAATTTGACCTAACACTGATCTAACAGCCTTTTTTTCCAAAGAGGTAGCTGTCACCTCGTCACATGAGAAGTTTGTAGTTAAAACATCATCAGAAGTTGTTTGCTTAAATTCCAATTCTATATTTAGTCTTTCTTTACAAGACTTAATTCAGAAGTTAAGTACCTATATAAAGAAAGAGCGAAAAACCCCAGGGACAGAATGTATAGATTCTGAAGGCATTTTAAATGCTTGCTGCACTTATCTGCAGTTTCTAAGTTTTCAGCAGAAAGGTTTCACCCTTTGTATTGCTAAAATAGTTTTCAGTTACATAAACTTTTTAAGTCAGTGAGTGTATTTACAAACACATGAAATGGAGCTTGTATTAAAAGTACAAAATCAAGAAGGAATATTTCAAAAGCTACCATTGAGCTTAAGAGGCTGGTATCAGGCACAGAGAACGTTGTAGGCTGCAGAAGGAAATGAGACCTTTGCCCGACTCCGTCTCACCTAACTTCAGATACCGATCAAAGCACCATAGGCTTCCTATGAAATCAGTGGGGAGACATAGACATTTGAGGGCAGAAATCAGCTGATGTGTTTTAATAAGTGTATCGCTGACCAGAAAAGGTGAGGTAGTAGTAGCTTCATCTTTTTGAGGAGCTACTATTTACGGAGGGACGTGAATGCAAAGGCTGTAATTACCACTACTCGCCAAAAATTTCCTTGCTGCCTGTATCCCACCTTAATGCCCCTGGCTCATATTGCATGCCTAACATTTTACATGCTGAAGATAATTAACCAGTTAATGGTAGTTATAATGAAACTCAGAGTATTCTGAGAAAAGGAGTGTGAGACAAATACGAATTGCCTCATATGAGTATGACGATTAGATGCACCCAGATTTGGAATCAGTTGTCGAAATGAGGTCAAGGTATCCTTGTTACAGTGATTTGAGCGGTTGTTTTGGCATTATAATGTGTGGAAATATTTAATGAAGATATAACTGCTAAAGAAAACAGAAAGTGCTAAAGAATAAATATTTGTTTATAGCATTAATAGTTTGTTTTTCCTTAGGCAAAGGCAGTTCCTTCTACTAAGATTGTAAGAAGACTCATATATTGAAAAGAAGTAATTTCTCAATTAGTATGAGAGAGAAATGTTATCTTTTTCTTTCCTTTAGTAGTTGAGATGTAGTGTCTATATAAAAAAGTCTTATTCTTTCATCTAGCTACTATGGCAGTTGATAGGAGAAACAGTGCTGCTTAGGCAATAAACACAAAAATTTTATTATGTAAAAATTAAATAAAATAAGTAATATAAGATGAATGAAATTCAAATTACCACAGCCCACGTCTGTGAAAACTAAAGCTTTGATTGAGGCTACTCAAATAAATCTACCGAAATACAGAAAAATCTTTGAACCCTCTTTTAAGTGGGGGTCCAAGCCTGCAGCAATATTTGCTTATCCTTGTATGCTTTGATAGAAGTGGAACTTTTCAGACGGTAATTTTTTCAGACACTTCACTGCAGAGACAGTTTAATGTGGTTTGCCAAAATGAGCTCTATACTGTATCATTGCCATAGAAGCAGCTTATTTCAAACTATACTAATTATCAATATACTGCTCTCAGTTATCTTTTCAAATGCCTTCACTGCTTAATTTAAGCATAACACCATTCAAGTTCCTGCACTTTACAAAGATAGTATGATTTCGAAAGTGAAGAGAGAATATCAAATATAATCTTACACAAAAAATTCTCAAAAAATATTACAGACTGATAAAAAAATCTTCATACTCCCAAAGAGGGTACATTTTAATATAATGTATATCAACATATTCAAATTTTACTTAAATCTGTTCCACATTCATGTTAGTCTAATGAAAACTACAGTGCTGCCTACCTTTTTTCCCCTTATGGCTGTCAACACCAGCTGTTGCAGTCAAACCACTGAAAGGAAGAGGAATCAGCACAAAATATAGCCACATTTTCCAGAATATGAATTTAGGCTACTAAATTCATACTAAGCTTACTTAGTAATTCATACTAGGCTTACTTCATACTTACCCACTAAGACTACTAATTCATTAAAAGTAATAAGCAATGCTTGTCAGATATTTATTTGTCTAATAAGGTGGTTATATTGATTCTGATTGTATTTAAAGAAAAACCACAGGAGAAAAATTTTATATAAATGTTTAAAATTAAAATTAGATTTATCATTAGCTGTTTATTTCTGTTCTAACTTTGTCTCTTGTGCTACAGTCTCTAGAACTTTCTTGTTTCGTAAGTATTCTTTCTTAAAGTAGAAGCCACATAAAATTTCACTGAGTATCTCTGAAATACTGTACAGAGACAATCACAATTAATTCATTCAAGTAAAAAATATACTTTACCAAATGCTTCAGGACACATATCCAACTGCACTGTCAGTCTGACTGGTTCCAGATAAGTTTTCTGTTCAGTCACCCAGAGATGCAGTCAGACTATAAATTATTTTAAAAATCCATCAAGGATATTTTTCAGTGTGTATATATATATATTTATGTATACATATACACACACACACATTTTAAAATAAATCTAATAATTAACACAAATTTATGGCTGTCCTAAAGAAGAATTACTCTTTTTGCTTATTTGGCTTACATTTTGAAAAATAAATCTGTGTGCATCTTGTAAATTAAACATTTCATATAAATCTGTGGATAAATACTTAGGTAGCTGATAGATCATGAACACCCATATTTTCATGACTAAATTGACAGACTGCTTGCAGTTCTGAGAAGATTCTACCAGTTTTGTGGAGCTGAACATCTTGTCACCTAAAAAGCATAAAGTACTGTATGGGATTCCCAAGCGAGGCACTCCTTGATGTAGTAGGTGTGCTCAGAGACACACAGGACAAGCAGAGAGCCCTGAGGCCGGCAGAAGACACACTGGTGGTGGACACACTCAGAAACACAGCTAAGTTATGAGAATACACAGCTGCGGCCTGGGATCTTTTGTCCTTCTGTTAGTGAAAGCATAAGGACCTCCTCAAAGGTGACTAGAGTGGAAGACACATAGGAAAAAAGGGAAGTATTGTGAGCGTCAAAGGCTCAAAACTGGATCACAGAGACACCAAGCAGAGCACTCCGGGTAGTGGCCACTACTCCCTGGAGGCACCCAGGAGGTGGGGAATGCTCCAGTCAGAGATGCAATTGAGTCAGTGGAAGCAGGAGATGAGGGTGTGAGAGTAGATCCCCAAAATGCCGAAATACCCAAAGGATTTTCTTTGCTGGTGACATGGATGGCCTGCTTCACCACGGCTGAGAACTTGGTGAAGTCTTGGAGGAGGGCCACCTATTTGATAACATAAGTGTCCCATATATGGTTGGACTTGATCTCAAATGTCTTCCAACCTAAACGATTCTGTGATTCTATATAGTGCTTAGAAACAGAGTGAATCAAATTCTCCAATTCCTAAACCTTCTCATTTGCTATCTAAGTGTTAATGATCACCTTAGTGTTTTGTTTCCCACCTTGTGAGCTACATACTTAGGAGGCAATTGTCATTGTCCCCACATCTAAGTTCTCCTAAAGAAGCAAGATTATCTTGCCTTCTCATCTTTGATTCTGCACCACTAGCATAGCCAGCTCCTATTTTCTGATTTTAAGATTTTGTTGATTAGAAGGTGGTGCAAACAGTTACACATATTTTTCTCTTATATGTGTTATGGATAGTTATATATGCACGTATGTAATAAAATATGGCAGCAGCACTTTTTAAAATATATTCATTAGCTCTTAGAGTAAGAAAGAAGTTAAACATTTCCATTTTAGTTCATTTCCTGTAAAGTAAACCTTACAAAATTTCAAGCAACAAAATAAGTATTAAAAGCAGTATGCTGTAGAAAAATCCTATAAAATTGGAGAAAATAAAGGAATCTTTATAAATTAATTGAAAGCATATGTAATTAATAATTTATCCATTATTTGGTTTTATTTTGATACATTGTTTTATGTCTTTTACATGAAGTGCTGAGATTTTGATAACTGCAGTTAAACATATTCTTAGCTGTTGATATGTGCTGCATAAAATTTACTTGCTTAGCACATTAAGCAAAATGTTGTAGATATTTTTTTGTGGAAAGATACAATAATACAAAATATGCCAGGTCTCTACTGATGGAGAGACTGAAGGAAGAAATGGAAAAGAAATATTATTATATAGTACAGAGATAAGTATTGTCCAGCTTTTTGAGAGAATGGGGTGCGTGTTGTATCTTAAAAGTATCGACAGATTACAGATTACAGTCATAACTTGAGGGCAATTTGTTCTGTTCACTCTTGCTCCCTCTCTGCTATTCAAAGGAGCTCAAAGGGATCCTAAACTACCAGTGGAGTCTCCTTCTAGGGATTCTTATAGTTAGTGATGTCAGCAGGGAAGTATAAAGATAGCTGTTAGACTTTAGTCTACAATACTAACACTTTCTGTGTTATCAGCAGTTTTTTTCCTGGTTTTCATCTCTAGGTGGTAGTATGGTAAGTTAAGGCTCTGGCGAGAAAAATATGAAGGTGTCTTGCTTGTTTTCCTCTGTTTAGTGGGTTAGCAGCCAAGGCCAGGGGCAGTGGTGGGATGGAGAAAGGTCAGAGTGCTTTGACATCCCATAGCATCAGATTGGTCTTGAAAACCTGAAAAGCAGGGTTTGTTGTCAGAGGCAGTGTAAGAGAGGCAGGACTGATTCAAATACTTTCATTGTAAGGAAACTGTGTATCTGGAATGCATTTTTGAGACTATAATCAAACATATTTCGGGGTTTTGATGCAGTGTTGTGGTTTGGGCCAGACGGCACTGAAACAAATGACAGACGCTCTCCCCTACCTCTCCCTTCAGGGAGAGAAGGATGAGAGAGAAAGAGACTTGGGAGATTAAAAGAAATGAAACTACTTTAATGAAATATTAATTATAAAAGGAAAACATAATTTTATATATAAAAAGAAAGACAATGATGAAATATATACAAAATATACAAAACGAGTATCAAGCTCCCAGGATGACAGTCATGTCACTGTGAGGCACCGGGCAAGTCCCAGACTGAACTCAGCGGTGGATGGGAACTGGATTCCGAATCTGGGTTCAGGAATGCACAGATCGGGATCAAAGGCAGATGAACCAATAGATTCGTCCTTGGACACCGACCATTGGAGAAAGGGCTGACCCTTTGATCCCTCAGCTTTTATACTGAGCATNGGGAGATTAAAAGAAATGAAACTACTTTAATGAAATATTAATTATAAAAGGAAAAGATAATTTTATATATAAAAAGAAAGACAATGATGAAATATATACAAAATATACAAAACGAGTATCAAGCTCCCAGGATGACAGTCATGTCACTGTGAGGCACCGGGCAAGTCCCAGACTGAACTCAGCGGTGGATGGGAACTGGATTCCGAATCTGGGTTCAGGAATGCACAGATCGGGATCAAAGGCAGATGAACCAATAGATTCGTCCTTGGACACCGACCATTGGAGAAAGGGCTGACCCTTTGATCCCTCAGCTTTTATACTGAGCATGATGCAGATGGGCTGGAATACCCCGTTGGTCAATTTTGGGTCCCCTGGCCTGTCCGCTCCTCCCCGCAGGTGTGACCCCTCTAAGCTTTTCCACTTCCGACCTTCCAATGGGGCAAATAACAAAGTGAGCTGCCCTTGGGTGTTAGAGCAATAAGAACAAGCAAGAACCTGTCTGCATACCATTCCTTGGTATTAATTATAAACATCAGGCCTTATATCTGTTAGAAGCTGACAGTGTCTGAAAAACATGCTGTTAGTTTCAGAGCGTTCAGTTAGTTAGAAGAGACTTAACTGAAAAGTAAAATTACTGAAAAGAAAATTGGTTCTGTTTTACCTCAGACCAGGACATGCAATAATCTTTGTGATTTTTTCGGTACACTAGAAGTAGCGTAGGAGTGCATGCTGTTATCAGTTACATATTAGTTAGCCGCTTGTCCATAGATTACAGGTGACAAGGTAAGCGTCAGCAATGACAATGACATATCACACAAACTTTTCCTTTTATTTAAAAAATCTGTGTTCTCTATTTGCACTATTAGGAGCTTAATTTCTAAATTAGGAAGAAATTGTGTCTTGACATTTTGTCTAAACCTCTCTGTGAAGATTTAATTGTAAACATAAGTAAAGAGAAAAATTTCCATGCAACTCTCAATTTTAAATGATTTATGGCCCAGTGTAAAAACTTATTTTGCTATTACTTTGTTATTCATAAATAGATTATTAATTGTTAATTACTTAATGCATAAGTAGATTATTATTATTATATAAGCTTGCAAAGCACTACTGTATTTATTGTACAGTACTGTAGTGTGAGGTGATCAAACCCGGGCAGAAATAAGTGCTTACGAGTCATGGAGGACAATAATAACGTAGATCTTCCAACACAGTGTACTGTGGGAAGTTATTAAATGGTGTCCAGCTGGTCTTAGAGCAGTGCAGTCAGTATAGTCAACCTGATGGATGGGAAAAGATGAGTTAATGAAAGGGGGCGAAAGAGGCAGGGAAAAATCAGAAGGCTCTTTCCTGTGGTTTTGTCTTAGGAAGGATCCTACCTGTGGATATCATAAGTGAAGGGCAAAAAATCTGTCACCTTCTCAGCAGTGCATGACTTACTATCATTATATTATGGTTATTGTGTTACAATATTACGGTTATTGTCATTAAATCTCATATTTCAGAAAAGAGAAAGAACTGATAAGGCTCAAGCAGGACTGGAGGTGAGGTGCTGTGCAAGAACACAAGTATCTGACAAATTGATTGGGCTGCTAGCATTTACTGAACTGCTCATGTGAGTGTTGCAATCCCAAAGTTGACTCATGATAGAGATAAAATGGTTGGTCAATTAGTAATAAAGGAAGAGTAAGAGTTTCAAATGGGTGAGTTCCTAATGGCTTGACAAGTCAGTACCTTTTTTTTTTGTTGAGCGTAGACTTGTATTTCATAACTTTGTCTTTCATTCAGACAAAATTCTGTCTTTCAGAGAGGTGTGAAAATAAATCAAGCATGACCAGATTTGCCCATGTGGGAGATAAGTGTGAAAAACATTAGTAAGATCATTAACATCATCTATTTTTAGGTTCAGGTTTCCAAAGGGATTTTCACTCCTGAGAAGAGATTAAGAAAGTTCTACAGGGGGCCTTCAAAGTCTGGAAAACCTGCCTTAAAGCTTAAGAGGCTAAAGATGCAGTATATTTAGAGAAGGGAAGATGTTTACTTGATGATGGTTGATAGGAGCCTGCTCCCTGAAAGGTTTTCTTAGGTGCAACTAAATGCGTTAGCTGAAAGGAAAGAAACATCTCAGACTAGAAAAGGGTAGAAGTTTTGTTCTAGAACTGCGGAACTTTACATCAAAAGACTCTAAATCACAACAATATTTTTTCAGAAGCTTGTTCTTGTGAACATAATATTTTTCCAATTTTATTGTTTTATCTATCTAGAAGAACTGATGCATTTATCAACAATAATATGAAAAAGCAGCAATATTAATTGGGCACAAGCAGATGAACATAATCTCACTTTTGAAGCAAGCTTTCTGAAGTCATTTTAACCAATCATCTTGCTAATAAAATATTATACACAATGATATTATTTAATTTAATTTTTTTCCTTAGACATTTGTTTTTGTATCATGTTCTTCTTTCCCAATGAAACAGGTTACCGAGTTTCAGAAAATTTTACATTTTGTGGCTGCAGTCAATCAAGAAGAGCTATTTTAATTCAAGCAAATTTTCCATAGCAGGCATTTCAAGGCATATTAATTTTAGCACTAATTTTCTTTTAAAACAAGCTTTAAGGGCTTAGCTGTGTTACCTGATAATATAACTTTAAATCTAGTTTTTTACTTAAATATGTACTACTGTATGTTTTGTGTTGTATGTATTGCATGCCTTATGTTCAGTTTTAGCAGTCCAAATGAGTGGAGGGTGGATATGATTTCTGTGCATTTTAAGAAGCTTGCCCAGATGGTGGGTATTGCTGATTCACCACTCCAGCCACAGGTAGCTGTTTTCTATGGCCCTCATCAAAATATTTATGGTGATTCTCATCAATTTATCTGTATGCTTATCAATTCATCTCATAAATGCTGAGACTAAATGGGCTCATGGCTTAAATAATAAATATTGTTCAGAAAATATTCATTTTTCAATCAACAGTTTTCATTACAATCCATCGTAATCTTCCAAAATCATTTCAATTCTAAAAGCGTTGTTATTAGAGGAGCGCACCTCATCATTTAGTTTCCAGTTCCATGTATTAGGTCTTGTTACTCTTTTTCCTAAATCAAGAAGGTACTAATTCGGAAATTTATTTCCCATTTGATAAGCTAAATAGACTGTATTAACTGAGTCTTTTTTAAGTGACATATTCCCAGTGGCTGAACCATACCTATCTGTACTTCTTGGAGTTCAATCATTAGACCTGGACATGATCTTCAGAGGCACTTGCAATATAACTTTAAAGCAATAATGGAGGTAATACAACTTCTGTAATGCATTCAGTTTCCTCGGTTCCTAATTTATACATTCAAGGATTATATTAGCCCCTTTGCTCAGATTCTTTCTCGAAAATTGAAGTGACCACTTTTCAGTGTGGTGTCTTCCATCCTATTGATATTGTTTACCTGTTTTTTCCTAGCTGTTAAGATTTACATTTAGCTGTGCTGCAACATGATTTTTGAAGTTATCCCTTTCCGTTAGTCGTTCAGTCAGTGTCATTGTGACATTTCATGCTTACTTGGGAGATACGTAAATATCAGTGTGTGAATAACTATTGGCACAACACCCCCAGTGCTTCAGGATTTTGAAATCACTGTTAACACATCACCTTGCTCTTTGTGTAGCCCTTTTGAAGCTACTGGGTACAAACTTACAAACTCTGTATCATTTAAAAATGTAACCAATCATTATTAAAAATAGAGATTTCCTTAGCTACTGATGGAATAGGAAATATTTATGATCATCACCACCTAATATCAATATATCATTTGACTGATTTCCCAGCCACAGGAGAACAATACTTACTGAGTGTTTCTGTCTTGCAACTGAAATTTTTCCATTTCATAACAGACCCATATAATTGTTAGAATTCCTGTGCTCTCAGTATACTTGCAGAAATACTTCATACATTTTTTGTTCTTATCTCATCTGACAAGGGATTTTCTTTATATTTTTTTTTTCCCATTACTAGATTTCTGTTAACATCTAGCTTTATGTTGATTATTCTCAGCGTCTCCTTTTTTGGACTTGTTATATTTGTGTAACTGCTTTCACTTACCGCTGAGGTAAAGGATAGCTGCTAAAATGTTCTGAAGAGTACTCGATCAGAATTTCAACTTTTCAGTTCACACTTTTTTTCCCTCATATGATTTGGATCCTGATTTGGAATTGTTTCCAGCTTTGGGGCACAGCTTACTTTAAAACCCATTGTATGTATCTTACAGGCTTGGACTTGACTGTGCATCATGGAACAAATACAAAGTAACTGCGATCATTTGTACCCAGGATGTTACTAAGTTTTATTTCCAGTTCCTCATGGTCTCAGGATGAGGACTGTAAAGGTTGTCTTGTGTTGATTAAATATTTTTTCCCTCTATTGAAAGCTATCTTTCTAAAAAATTCTAGGGCCATTTTGGTGTTGATAGCCTGAGACTTCCAGTAGGTGGCATATATGCTTATACTAATGTCTCCCCATAATGAAAAAGCTTTTATTTTGTTACACTATAGATGAGTCTTAATGAATTTGTCATTTACTCAACTAGCATGACTAGATGCTCCCTATCTAGTCTGAAGCTCAACAACCATAATCTGGAAGTGGTACAGATTGATCCCCTATCACATGACACTAGGTGATGATCATGGGTAGCTGGGAAATTATAGCAAGCTTGTAGTCTGTTTTTTGTATTTATATGTTAAAACATTGATTTAAAAATATTTGGGATAATTTCACTGAAAGTTCTCCAGTGAGCAGGAGGTAGGTAAAGGAACTAAAGGAAACTCATTTGTTAAAGTGAATTATCTGTCCCCCATTTAGTGACATGAATAGTATGAAGAAATGAGTCTTTTTAGAGCTGGTGCATTTATGGTCTATAAATCCACACATAGACAAAGGTTCACTTCCAAAACGTGATCAATAATGTCTTCAAGAATAGTCATTAGTTCTTCGTGTTCTGAAATCATCTATAACCTGCAAAGGTGTTGTGTGGCAGTGTCATTAATTCTGATATGTGTCATTACCAGTAGCAGAAGCCCATCAGGCAATAATTACGTCTTGTATCTTGACTTTAGAAGGCTGTATGGCATCCAGTGGGCAAGATATGGTTACATTCTTGGGTAGTTTTCTTCACTGACGTCTTGGATAACCTTGTCTGACAGTTTAGAGACTTTCAAAAGACCCCGCCTATACTTTTGTGCTAGTGAGAAAACCATCCCCTTCTTTGAAATTAAACTTGGTGGATTAAAATGCAACTGCAAGTAGCATTTGAATCTCCAAAACTTTGTTCCTTTGCGCAATTATTACTTAAAGATGCCTTCTCATTGCCATAATAATATCTGGCAGATATTTTCCAAGACTGGGGTTCCTAGTGGTTTACTACTCACTACAGGACATATAGATGAAGTGTCCTTTGGGTCACTTTCCTAGTATTTGCACACTTGCAGGTCAAACAGCCTATTTTTCTTTCTGTCCTTTTCCTTTAGGCTCCTGCCTACTCAGGAAAAAAACCAACAAAGCAACAGCCCACCAACCTTTGCATGCCCTTAATGTGAAAAAAGAATCCTTTTTTTGAGAGAGAGAGAACAAAGACCTTTAAAAACTAAAATGTAATGTTTGTACCCTACAGCGAAAAGTGCAAAGGTGATTCCATTTAAAGGTTTTCCAAATGAATGAGATCATGTAATAAAACTTAGTAGAACACATAAATTCTTAGTGTATAAAGAGCTCAGCCAAGCAGGGCTATGGTCACATTTATTTGAGGCACATTCAGTGTTTCAGTCTATAGGACAGTTCTTTGTAGCTAAATTCTCTCATTTACTAAATATGGTTGCTCTGACTTAATGTCTTATTTCTGATTTGAGGAAAGCTGTGTTACAGTTTTTGTTTAGATGAGCACGCTTTGGCTCTTCTTGGCTGGGTTGTGCTGCTAATTAACGTCTTACTTTCAGAAATGTGTAAAGGTTCTTAAAAGAGGTCATATATCCTCAAACAGAGGATAGGGTAAAAGGTACTAGAATTGAGTCCATTCCCTTACACTGCAGTTAAGGATGCAAGTAGATACTTTTGAGAGGCCTACAAATTACCATTTACTACAAAGCACTGTGGGTTGTTTTGTTTTGTTTTGTTTTCTTTTCTTTTCTTTTTACACTTAAATAAGTGAGACCTATATCTGAGATTTCAGGAAAAGGGAAGTAATGACCGAGAGCTTTGCCAGTATCTTATAGTTTTGCAAAAGGCGTAACACCTGCAGATAAGAATGCCAAATGACCTTAAAAAGTAGACCAGACGTTATACTCCAGAGAAAGACAAAAAATATGTCCCTGCCAATCTGACATAACTAAAGTTCATTGTTGACTTCAATTGCATCAATTAGTCTATCCATGAAAGGGTAAGGAAGATGAAACAATAAGACAGCTGAAATTTTTTTCATACCATCTGGAGCATGCTTGTCCTCCTCTCAGAAATCTGTTGCTAGATAGAGCCAAATTCTCACACATCAGTGAAAACTAAAGTCTAGCACACCTAAAATCAAACCATGCTTCTGGAAAAATGAGAATGTACATGTGAGCACTGAAAGTCACAAAGCACAAAACTTGTTAAATAAGATGGTGGAACAAACAGGATCCAAGCCTTGTTTTTCAACATTTCCTCATGTGTAGTAGTTAAACAGACTTCTCTGTGAACATATCCTCAAGCTTATATTTCTATATCATGGTTGGATGATGCCTCATTTAAAATTACAGTTTCTGTTGTAAACCAATGTAGGTTTCATGCCTCTGCTACTGTTTGGAACACAATCCCAGAAAAGTACTTCATAGGTGATCAGATAAATTTTCATTTTTTAGTCTCAATTTGTTCATGACTGATTTGTATCTATCTCATCTTCTTACAGCATTATCCTGTAGCTTAAGTTGTTGTTTTCTTTCCATGTTTTTCCCTAGTTACATACATAGAGTCATAATATTCTCTCTTGACTTTCATTTTGCATAGCTAGATACGCAAAACTATTTTCGTATTACTTTTTAGTGAAATTCTTCATTCTCCTAGTCATTGCAGTAGGTCTTCTATGCGATTTACCTTTTTTTTTGAAGTGACCAAAAGTGTACAAGGTAGTCTAAATGGAGTCTTACTGTGTCTTCTAAAATGGCACCAATACTTCTTTCTGTTGCTAAAAGTAAGTTTTTGATTAGTCCTAGAATCATGATTGCCTTTGTCACTATATCACACCTTTGTATTATACTACAGTCACGCTGTGATTGGCCACTGCATGTATCCTGCATTTGATTTAGAAACACCTCCTTTCAGTCAAGGACAAGAAGCAGTGTCAGTCAAGGACCACATAGTTTGCAGCAGAAGTTTTTGTGTTTAAGCAACATTCCATTTTTTAATAGCAAATTTTCCCATTTCTGTTTTTGTGTTTGATTCTGTATGTCTGGAAACTCTCAAATTCAGCTGATGAACATGGATGGTTCTGGACTGTGCATTTCTGTGTTTACTTTCTGCTGTACACTATACAACTTTATAAAACAACACTTGTGCAGCCAACTTTTACGAGTAAGACAAACCAAAACTGTACTTAGAACATTCCGTTCAGGTTGGTTGTAAAATCATAGGGTTTTTTTTTCTGTCCCCCCCCC
>VZSZ01000207.1:92096-222402 GCA_013398815.1 Ibidorhyncha struthersii
CCAGAGGAAGGCCAGAGAGATGATCAGAGGGCTGGAGCACCTACCCTATGAGGGCAGGCTGAGAGAGTTGGGGTTGTTCAGCCTGGAGAAGAGAAGGCTCAAGGGAGACCTCATTGTGTCCTTTCAGTGTATAAAGGGGCTTAAAAGAAAGATGGAGAAAGACTTTTTATCAGAGCCTGTACTGACAAGACAAGGGACAATGGTTTTAAACTGCAAGCAGGTAAGTTTAGATGAGACATAAGGATGAAATTTTTTATGATGGGGGTGGTGAGACACAGGAACAGGTTGCCCAGGGAAGTTGTGGAGGCCTCATCCCTGGAAATCTTCAAAGCCAGGTTGGATGGGACTGTTCCAGTGAAAGATGTCCCTGCCGATTGCAGTGGGGTTGGACTAAGTAATCTTTAAAGGTCCGTTCCGACCTGAACCATTCTATGGTTCTATGAGATACTTCCTGTCTTGCTAGTAAATAAGCACTCAATGAAAACACCACCAAAAGGAGACCAAGATGCAGAGGGGTCCTATTAAACAGATTATTTTAATCTTGCTTCAATGTATTTGGACTTTTCATGTCATGACAAGTTACATAAGCATTGGTGGAGTATTAGCAGTGGACAGACTCTTAAACATCATGCAGATCAGGTGAGACTACATGTAATATTACTTGTTTAGTTTTAGGTCAATATGCTGTTGGTCTCAATTCATGTCGCAGCAGCTGCATCACACATACCCCACCTATACCATAATGGTCCTAAAGTTAGTGACAAGCCTTTCCTTGTACTCTGATCCTAAAAAAACTTATTTTATGTCACTTATATCACAGCTCAGAGCAAGGCTTTCCTTTGCCTTTGTGTTGGGGATTTTTTTTGGTTGGGTTTTGGTTTTTCTTCTTTTTGGGGATCGTGCTTTTGGTATTCTTTATCTTGGATTCATCTCATTGGGCTTTAAAGGTCTACAGTGTGGAAGTCTGTATCTTAGTTGTCTAGTCTTCCTTTACAGTAAATGGAGAGAAATAAGGAATTCTAGAGAACAATTAGTATCTTCCCGTGATAGACATCTAAAATTTCTTAGTCTCTGCAAGTGCCATTTCCTTCTAGTGACTCTAAGGGAGTGACTGGTGACGTAGGGAGCTTGCTCTGGAGTGCCAAAACTGCTGTTTTCTCAAACTAGGTGAGATCACCCAGTCCCTTGGGTCTGAGGTTTGTTGTTCCACATATTTCAAAGAAAATTTAAAATAAAAAATGTTTTGTTTTAAATAAAAATGTAAAAAGGGCAGCTGTTCTATTGAGAACCACGTTGATGATGTCTTTAGGCTGCTTTTTTGTTTTCAGATTTACAACTGAGCCAATGATGACAATGATGATAGCTAGTTTGAACATCTTAACGTGTAATGTTCAGTATCATAAAGGCAAAAGTTTCAATTTCATTTAGTATTTTTGGAAACTGTTATGTATAAATGAATGATTTTTCTGTTTTTTCGCAAAGCATTGTCAAAAAGAGATGTAGATGCCACTTCTGAGCCATGAGGACAGTGATAGTTTATTCACACTTTACACAATGTGATAGAGTGTAACAGATTCCTAAATGCTAACTTTAGCTTGAAGCACATCTCCCTTGGCTCCCTTCGTAGTTGATGGCGAGAGAAAGGTTCTCTCGGGGATTATTCAGAGAGCCTAAACTTACTTTTCTGCTCTGAATTGCCCATTAGAGTTGTCTGCCTCTCTCCATTGACTGTAGAGGGAGCCTGGGGAGAGCAGATTCTCTGAGTTAATTTAAAGAGTGTTTGAATATCCCCATGCAAGTACATAGTCAAAATCTAGTGCTCTGTAAGCTCTTGTAAGTCAGTGTGCACCTGTTAAGGTATATGTTGAAAACTAAGGTTCTTGTCCCACATCGTGTAAAGATAGTTAACCTCAATCTATTTTCTTTGCATCTTTAAAAGCAGTATCACAATGTAGCATGTCTAATGGAGTAAAATATGTTAATTCTAGAGTAAAATATTCTATATTTGATTTTTATTTTAAGGTACAGAATGATATGGCTTCTGGTACATGTCAGTTTTCTTGTTCTGATTCTTTCTAGATATGCTGTTTCAGGTAGATTTCAAACACACACATACACACACTCTTATTACCTTATAGATCTGATTTTATTGCTACTGAACAGAGCAAAAATGTATGTAGTCACGAATTTTATCTTGATATGAATTTTATCCTTATGTAGTCTTGATAATGTTAGGCATAGTATTTATTCACTTTAGGTAGGTAAATGTGATTTACTAAAATACGATTATATAGGTACTTCATCTATATATGAAAGTAAAACAAAAATATAATCCCTCTGTATGCATTCTTAACATATTTTGAATCAAGCATTTAAATTTTCCGATGTCATTTGGCCGTATAAATTAGATTATTTTAAACAACTAGGGATAACTGGATTAATTCAATGGAAGCCCAGTGAGCAAAATGGTATAGAAAAACATTCTTTTCTTTGTTAGCAAGACTGAAATTTAATGTCCCTTTGACAGCACCACTTTTATGGTCAAGTCTAGTTTTGTAGTGAATTTGAGAAGGAAAAAGGTTTTATTTATGACTAACCTTTTCATCCCATTTATTAAACCCTGAGTTAAAAGATGTTCTACGATGTTTCCCTGTAATTAATTTTGAACAAGATTACAGAAGCACAATTAACATTTTTACCCTCTCTTCTTTATTTTTCCTTTCTGGGAAGGCTCTCTGCCCAGAATAAAATACTGTGAAATGTTGGGTGATTTGATATTTTGGGAGCAGGAGGGTTGTTTTTTTAAAATTTCAGTGAATTATTTTAAATGAAGATGAACACGATGGAACTTGAGCCCTCACTTACAGGACTGGATTGTAGGTTTTCTTAAAAAGCTGCTCTCTGGGAGTTATTACGAACATTTAGGTGATACTATTTCTTTATAAAGGCTTATAGGTATGCTGCTCATTTTGGCAGAATTGTATGAGTCATTTTTAGACAGACTTGGAGCATGTAGATTCTGCATATCAGGTTACTGTTTGTGAGTCAGCAAAAATGAGGTGCTGATGACCAGTCATTTGAAAAAGAACGCGGATGTCAATACTTGTGGTTCCTTCAGGCGTCCTGTGCATATGGAGGCATGCTACTTCCTCTCTCCTCACCACTGAGGAATCTCCCGTCTGGATTCTGCAGTGGCAAGGGAGCTGCAGGTCCTCGCATCGCGTTTTCATGCCTTGTGGGGAGTAGGGTGGGAGCAGTCAGGTACAGCCCCAATAAACATCGATGGCCTTAAGATTACATGTTGAGTGCCTGAGGTGTCTGTGCATCAAAGCAATACATCTCAAAGAACTCCAATTACTGTAAGGTAAGTAATTATTCTCTCTCTTTTTTTTTGTTTGTTTTTTTCCTCATGATTATTCCTACAAACAGGCAAATTGATTAAGTCTCCATATATGAGAGAGTAAAGGGGATTATGTGCAGAAGTGGTGACTGCAAAAGCTAGCTGTAAAACAATTTTTTTACTCTTTTTTATTACCCTTTACTTTAAATAAAAAACCCCAAAAGTCTGTCTGTCTCTTCCCGTGAAATTTTTATGTATCTCCCTGACCTGCAGTGGCTAAACAATGAGTAGCTTAATTAAATATTGGTTATTACAGACACGGGTGGAAGAACTAAGTACATTTTGACACATCCAGAGCTATTGCATAATATCTGGTGATTCATAAAAGTGTAAAGCTAATAGTTTTCAAGAGATCTCAGCCTCCTTTTGAGGTTTTAAAATCTGAGGTCAGCCTAAATATTCTCGGAATATAATGCTCCTGAATAACTGATCCAGTACCTTAATTACTGTAGATATTTGTTCTCTTTTGGTGTCTGCACCTTGGAAAATAAATAAAAAGGAGGCTGTTTATGTATTACCGTATTTTTTCCTCTGATGATTTTATTTTCACTGACTTTTTCTGAGAATTCTGCTGAAAACCTGTCTCTTTGTACAAGGCACTGAATTCTCAGAGAAATTCAGCTCTGATTAGATCCTCAGCTCTGATTAGGTTATTCTGTTGTTTCTTGGCCAGTTAATTACATTTCTTAAGCACAGTCGCAAATATAGACTGAGGCATATTGCTTTTATGGCTTATTCAGTAGACTGCATTGCATATTTTGAATTGGTTAGCTGTGTCCTATTATTAAAAGAGTCTGCAAAGGAGCGTGTCTTTGTGACACTAAGTGTGCTGTTACATTTTGTATATTCACTGACCCAGTATTTTGTAGCATTTCATACAAGCCATAAGAGAAAATGAACAAAGACTAAATGCATGAGTCATTATTTGCTGAAAGGATCTTATATTCGTATTTTTATTGTGTCCCTCAGAGTGAACATGTATGTTTTTGCTTTGCAGGGATTGAAGGTTTTTTCTAGTGAATATCAGAGTAAATGTGCAGTTGTCTCCTTTTGCTGTTCTTTCAACCGGAAAGTACAATGCAGCCCCAGCATGTACTCTCTAGTTCTGATAATGGCATGAGAAGTATGGAGCTTTAGAGAATATCAACTAAATACTACAGTTATTTTTAAAAACTGACCCTTTCACTTCAAAAAAAACCCCTTTTACTTTTCAAAGAACATATGCATTAGTAGAATATAAAACCACTGTGACACTAAAACAGATACTATATATAATTATTTCATGATAGAATTAATTTTGCAGAAAGATAGGTAAAATAGTTAAATAGTCTATGCCAGAATCTGGATTTTTTAATAAAATAATTATCATAATTTAATTATTGTAAAAATAATATTGTTTCTGAATACTAGAAAAATATACATTATTTGTATTTTGGTATGTTTTCTATTCTAAACTGATAATAAAAGTTTGTCTAACCTCATCGGCTTGGAAGTAAGGGATGCTATTCAAAACCCATGACGTGTAGAGACCTCAAATTAATGAATTCACTGAAGTATGATTTTCAAGAAAGAAAGCGTAAGTAAAAATTTCCAAGGCTTTCTAAGCCTGAGAATCGTAATTCAGGGGCATACTGAATTTTGATAATTGAGAAATTTCCATATAAATGTATTTGGAAATGTGACAAATGTAGGTGCAATATTCCAAAGGAGATAAGGGAGCATCTTTTCTTCTCTCCCTCTTGGGTTTTTGATCCAGCAGTCATGTTGTGCCTCGCACAATGTCCCCATTAGATCCTGACGAGAAAAGCAGTTGCACTTCTGAACTACAAGCGCATAACATGTTTTAAGCTTACCTTAATTTATTTCAAAAATATTTTACAGGTACTTGTAAATTGTTTTCTGTTTCAGAAGTAATGTAAATCTGGGATTTAGGAAAAGGTATTTGAATTCTAAAGGCATTTAATTGCCATGTTTTCTTTTCCATTAACTATTGAAAACATAACAGAAATATCTGTTTTACTGAACAGAATGTGGTAAAATAATAATATTTTTATTTATATAAAGGTATAAATCTTGATCTATACAGAATGGGCCAGAGAGTTCATAAAATGCACTTCATTGAAGGTTTTGATGTTAGCTGTTGAAGCACTGAAAATTGGCTTACAATAAAACTGTCTCATGGCATTGTCAACACTCTACTGGTTAAAAGATTTGAAACTTTATTAAACTTATGGCGTGGTTGCCCATTGTCTCAGCCAGCTTACATCTCACTGACAGGTCTCTAGACATATTTTAAAAATTGGCAATATCTGTTGGTCATGCCTGGAATTAAAATTGAAGTTATGTCTGTTTGGACATCTTTGTCCTTCTAAAAATCAGGCTCCCTACCAATACTCAATTTTAGCTGCATAAAATAAAGGCTGAAGTTATCCATATATAGACATTTTTTGTGACATTCTGGTTTTCATCAGAAAATATAGCTCAGTGTGAGATTTAGCAATGAGAGATCTCTTTTTTTTAATGGTGTTTTTTTTCAGATTTAAGGGTCTGGATTTCTTTAGAGGATGCCACATTATTGTCAATAGTGATATTTGTAAGAGGTAGTCACATATAATAAATGTCAGGTTAAACTTTGTTATAAATACATCATTTTACATTTGGTTCAATACTTCTGATTTTTTGTCTTCTTTTTATTATAGCAACAGCAAAGAGCAAATGAAAAGTTTTAGTAAAGACAATTACAACCAAAACAATCCAGTGATACATGGAATAGTTATTTCCTGTTGTCAGTTCCCCTTTTGAAAAATCCCAGCTTTAAATCTTGTTGAAATCTCTTGAATTCTCTGGATATGACTGAGTATGTGGACTTGATTTCATGATTTTCATTTTCAATAGACTTTGAAACTTACTGGCTCCTGATAGTTATCCTGACTGGATAACTTTTCTGTTATTAACCACCACTACAAAACATTTTTACTCTTTAGCATAATAAAGTTAAAAAAAAATATTTTGTTAAAACAGTAGTTGGAAGAAAAGACCAATTTCTGTTTCAACCATTCACTTTTTTTGCTAAATTTCTATACTGAATATTCCAAAAGTATGTTCAGACTTACTAGTGTATTGCCATATTACAATTTACCCTGAAAAAAGTTAATCATACTATAGCCAGGGCTTATTATTTTAAGAAAATTTATTTTAAACAATTTTTCGCATAGATTTCTGAAGTTCAGACTGCTACTTGTCTGGGTGTTACGGAAAAGTTATAAATAGCTTTTAAATCCCCAACAGCAGTATTTCTACTGAGATATAAGTAATAAGAGGAAAATAGCTTTTCTGGTGAAGATGATCTCTCTTAAAGTAATGGTTTTGGGAAAAGCCCTGAAACACGGACTCAAATGTTAGGCACTTTTGAGAATCTTGGACTCCTAGCTGGAATAAATTTGGTGATATCAGAACCACCAAATAGGTCTCCTAATGTAATGAATGGAACCTCATTTATAGTCGGTGCAGGTTATGCTGCACATGCTCTCTTGCTTCTCTTTCTATTTCTTTCCCCCCAGCCTTTTCTTTGAAGTTCTGCAGATGTATGCTTTCCTCTTTCTTCTGTCTCCATTCCTTCTTATGCTGAAGGCATAGAGGAATAATCTGAAGGTGGTCACTTTCTGGATGTGCAGTAGCCCATCCATTATGTAACTACTTGTCTGAAATTTTCAGGAAGTTTCAGTCATATATCCCCCTCCTCCTTTGCATTATCCATCTGAATTCTAAATAAAGGTTTTATCATTGCCATGGACCTATTTATTTTTTATCAATTTGTTACTAAAGTAACAAATTCAGAAGACTTAAATCTTATTTCTAATCAAAGTAAGCGTGCATTGGTGTTATGTGCATCGTGGCTTCCATACAAGAGAACATGGACAGTCAGCATTGAAACTTCCTCATACGGCTGCAACACTGGATGCTTTGCATCCCAAACCGCTGCTTCAGTGTTCTCATACTTGTGGTTTCACCCTGAACTTGTGTTCAAGGTTAGGGATCTGCCACTCTGCAATCTGAAACACAATATTGAGTAAGAATGGTGAAGATAGCATGTTAAATCATTTCAACTCTAAAATTAAATGTTAATAATTGTAGAGTAATTGTACCACTATTCCTTAGTGTACTACTTACTGTAAGAAAAACGTGCAGGTCACCTCAAAACAAGAATTCTGGGAGTCTTCTAATGTAAATTGCCTTTTTTAATCTTGCTATTTGCTTTGTATCCACTTCTGATATCAGTGTGTTTCAATTTTATCTGCCATGCTGATCTCGAATCATTACTTGAGAAAAGCCTCCATAACTCTGTTTTGTATGAAGAGATACAGTTCAACCCAAAGTCTGCAGTTTTGTTGCCTACTCTTGGAACGGGGTGTCATAAAAGGTGACCTGAAAAGATAGCATGATCTCTCAGGAAAAGGCTCTGAAGAGAAATGCTTTAAAAATACGTTTTATTGGAAGGCCAGATGCAAACAGATTCTCTAATGGAAGAGATCTGATTTACAGTTGGACAAAATCACAGCACTGTGCCTGAAAGCTAAATACCTTTTGTTAAAAGGTGGTATAGGAATATATAGGTCCTGGATTCCCTGGTGTTGATAAGGTTGTGATTTTGTCATGGTCACAAGATGCTTTTGATGGCAAAGAAAGGAATACATGTGGATTCAGGAAGAGTAACTAAAAAATGAAATGCATATCTATAAGGTGTACTGCTTTTTTTTGGCTCTTTTGCCATCTTGTATTATTGGCCTTAATATGCCAGCCAACTGTGGAACATGTAAAGAACTGGAAAGTTCTGAAAAAAAATGCATAAGCAGAAAATAGTTTTTACAATGAAATTGGTGTGCAGCTTGTGTTACTGCAGCAAACCTATGTTTGTTTTTTGGGACCAGAACAAATGAACCCATGTACTAGAATACTTGGAGTATTTATGTTTTGCTGTACTACATGAAACACTGGCATAATCATTGTTAGACAGCAGTTAGCTTGACACCAGAGGGAATCGGGGAAGGAAATCATGTCTGTATTGAAACTCCCTTTAACAGTCACCTAGCTTAAGAAAGAAGTCCAGAGGACTAATTTTCTCGTGATCTTTGGAAGTAATATATATTTTAAAAAACCCCTTTCTTACGCTGGTGCTTGAGCTTGGTCATTGAATCATGTGATAAAACTGCTTTTCACATGTCCCTGTCAAAATCACTTGTGATTCTTCACTTCCAAAAGCAGTTCATATGAGCATTTTTATAGGGGCACCTAGCACTGATGTACCAGCCCTAACCTTACTTATGCAGTCATTCCCTTTTTTTATGAGATAATAATTCCAGAGACATTTTCAGGCACATTCAAGCTTGCCATAAACGATGAAACATGGAGACTTATACTCCTACTTGTTCAACTCTATCAAGGAGATTTACTGAAAAATAAATGGTTTGTGAGTATATACAATGAGGCCCTTATGATCTTGAATTCTTAATCTTGGCCAACACAGATTTTTGGAGTGCAAAAGTGCATGGTTGAGTTTTTTTTCCAAAGATGAGGAATAAATTATTATTATCATGTTGCTAGTCTAAGGCTGATTAGGGCATACGTTTCTCAGCTAACCCTCTCCTTTCCTTTGAGTTCACAGACAAGGAGGTATCAAGTGCTGTAGGCAAGAAATGCTGTCCTATTCCAGACTAGAAGTCTTTTTGTGACAATATCCATTCTAAGAGGAAGAATAAGAGGCAAATCATTCCTAATCATAGGAAGCCAGAAGACAAAGTTTATGAATAAACTAATAAGATGAGATTTGAAAATTTGGGAGTGGGAATGATAACAAACATCTTGAAAGCAGGAATATTTCTGGTCATGTGTGCAGGCAACTAAATAAACAAGAATATCACAGTTTGTTCCTGCATGGGTACTCAGCCTCTACTTATACCCAGCAAGTCCTAGCTCGGGTGGAGCAATGCACAACACTCCTTGTTTCCTACAACCGTTGCTATTACAGAGAATGTAAACTAATGATAGAAACTCAGATTAGAAATATCCTGGATAGCATTTTATTTTGTGTCTGTCTTTCCTAGTAATGATTTTTTTTTGGTTTGATTTCTGTAGGCATTATTTGTAAAGCTGTAATGCTGATTTACAACTTTATCTTTTTGTCAAATTTTTATTAACCAAAATTTGATTACCTTTTTGAGTACAACTTCGCTATGTTTAGCATTTATCACATTCTTCATTCCTTCATGAACATCTTTGCCCATTGTATCAACTAATGCTAAACACTGATTGCAAGACAGACAACTTCCAAATAAAATAATTAATGAAATCATTTTAGTCCACTTCACTGAAACGAAAATCTCTGTGTTTGCTTGCAGCTCTCCTGTGTTTTTAAGATAATACCAGAGTAGTCCTGATCAAGTCCCCAGTCTAGGTTCTTGCAGTATTATATAGGCTCCTGTGTTAGTCTCTCTGATTATACATAATTTACATAAAATGCCAGTCATCTCACTCTTTGTATTACAATCTTTAATCACTGTATTTTATGTGAGGAATATATCCATTAACCCTGATAATCTGGAACTGAAATGTCAAGTTCAGGTTCCTGTAGAAGTGAAAGACTCTTTAAAATCCAGAATTTTTGAACTAAAAAAACACTGTTTGCAGGTGGTGAGCCAACATTGTCCTACCAGTGTTAGGCTAGCCTGACCTGAAAATGGCTTTTGATACAGTAAGTGTTCTCTTAAAGCAACTTGTTGAGAAAGGGAGAAAACAGAATTTTTTATTAAGTTTAATTAAGATGAATTACATAATTGCCAGTCTTTGCCAGCCTTTGCAAAGCCCTAAAGTATCTTGCTGGACCAGCCTTTGCCTGTGAGCCTGTATCTTTGATGATTCTTGACAAAGAGTTTTCAGGATGTCTGGCAAAATGTCGGATCTCTTGGCTATGAACGTGTTTTCCATGTTAAGTTTGCTGTCTTGCAGAAATGTGTGTTATTCCTAATGACTTCAGAAGTTTGACTTCTTTTTCTCATATTTCTTCTAGTAGTGTAAAAAAATGCTACTCGACATTCCCTTAAGCCAGTGCTTTAAGGAAGAGCTACGGCACAAGTATGTATAGAATAGGGCAGCTACAGCGCCTGTCAAAGCAGAGTAGGTGATTTTACTGGCACTTGTCTCTAAAAGTTTCTAAGGAAGTTGCACTCAGAGGAACTATCCTGCTGCTGTTAATGCTGGTGCAGTCTAACTTTGTTGTATGTGGTTCAACTGTCTAGTGGAACGGAGTTGTCGCAAAGGCAAAAGAGCAGTCCTAGTGCAGAATAAGCACTCAGCAGGATAAAGCAGTAATACACCGTAGAGCATAGATAAAATGCTTTGCTGTTGGTTTAAATGGCTGAGAAAGAGAAAACAAGTCATAAAGTTCCTCTGTTTTCCAGAAGAAATTTGTGCTCTACAACTGTATTTATATAACACGGGATATAATTTCGAAGTTGTACGTAAAATTTATACTTTTCGGTTAAACTGGTCTAATACCTTATCTTCTCATGTTTTTGCTAAAGAGGAATTTTTCTTCATATGTCCAATATTTTGTTAAAATTGGGCAACTGCTAGCTAGAAAATGCTTCCATATCATTAACGTCAGTTTTTAGGCTTTACACTATTGATCGGTAACTGCACCTGAATTCTCCATTCAGAGATAATCTCTAATGCATTATTGAAGGTATTTCTAAAACAGTCTAAAAAAGCAAAAGAGGCTGAAGAAGAAGTCTATAAACTAGCACAGTAATATCTTTCTGTCCACTTTTCACAACATTGGATTTTAGAAACCCATTCTTTTCTATGATATATCGATGATGGTAATTCTCTCAAGGATTTTTCTGTATTTTCAGTGTTTATATCTGTGGCAATAATTTTCTGTGGATTTATAAATAAAACTCAAAATTCCAACTGAGTACCATTGGTTCTTCTCGCCGTGCGACAGGAGAAGGTCTTGGGGGTACTGGAAGATGAAAAACTGAGTATGAGCCGACAACGTGTGCTCGCAGCCCAGAAAGCCAATCATATCCTGGGCTGCATCAAAAGAAGCGTGGCCAGCAGGTTGAGGAAGAAGATTCTCCCCCTGTACTCTGCTCCGGTGAGAGCACACCTGGAGTACTGCTTCCAGATCTGGGGTCCCCAGCATAAGCAAGTCAAGAGGAGGGTCAGAAGGATGATCAGGGTGCTCGAGCACCTACCCTATGAGGACAGGCTGAGAGAGTTGGGGTTATTTAGCCTAGAGAAGAGAAGGCTCTAGGGCTACCTTATAGAGGCCTTCCAGTACTTAAAGGGGGCCTACAGGAAAGCTGGAGAGGGACTCTTTATGAGGGGTAATGTTTTTAAGCTGCAAGAGGATAGATTTAGATTAGATATTAGGAAGAAATTCTTTACTTTGAGGGTACAATGAGACACTGACACAGGTTGCCCAGAGAAGTTGTGGAGGCCCCATCCCTGGAAGTGTTCCAGGCCAGGTTGGATGGGTCTTTGAGCAACCTGGTCTCGTGGGACGTGTCCCTGCCCATGGCAGGGGGGTTGGAACTAGATGATCTTTAAGGTTCCTTCCAACCCAAACCATTCTATGATTCTATGACTTACAGTTGTAGGGAAATAACCAACCAGATAGTGGAAAGGTGAAATAATCTAATCCTTTGCTTTGGCAAATATCACACTAATGAATAGGATTAATGAATTTGGTGCCACAGTAAGGCCAAATATAAGGAATTTAATTTGATTTTTGTTTTCCTTCTCAGCAAAGTTTCAATTATATCTGGCATTAATCTAATTAAAAAAAAAATAACCCATCCTGTGGAGGAAGGACATCAAACTATATGATCGTGGTTATTCTTCTGCCATTACTATTATGAATCTATTAACCTTGTAGCTGTTTTGTGTTTGTTCACCTGGATATGCATTTCAAAATTGCTGTATACCATGAAATATTCTTTGGCAATTGTAAAAGTCAAATATGTCCAACTATCCATTTTGATTGTTTTTCTCCTGTAAAATTACAGAAACTTGATCTTCACTTTCTGCTCCGTCAACTCAAGCATCCTGAATGTCTTTTATAGTCTCCTACAAAGATAGCATGGCTCCCCAGCCTAACATCCAGTTTCTCTCATGCTTGAAAAGTGCTTCAGTGAGCACACATTTAACCTTTCTTGTTGCTTAGCTCAACAACGAATATAAAAGTTAACTTAAAGAATACTACAGATCCCAACAATCTGACAATAATAGTACTGAGTGATGAAGTCATCACTAATTCTAAAAGCTTTCATGAGTGTCTTCACAAAATGTTTTAAAACATCAATTTCCTTATTACTTTTTTCTTGTTCCTTTACTGTGTTCTCTTAGCTGATTGCTCAAATTCTACTTAAGAATGAGTTACTGGGAGAACTCTGTAATTTTTATAATTGTGTTATTGAAGGTGCTGAGAACGTGCAATTTGAACAATTCCCTCTCAGTGTTTCTCAGCTATTTTCCAATTGAGTCTAGTCAGTCTTGGTTGGCCTTCTTTTTATTAGTTCTTATACCTTTTCTAGAAATGCTATTATTGATGGAAGAAGTGACTAACGTTAGGTCAAAAATCTTCCAATACATAGCCCTGATCTTTAGTTAGATTTTCATCATTTGTATCTTGACTTTAGAGAACCCTACTGAAAACTGGCTGTTTGGGTAATGCAGGTTATGCTGGTGACAGGAACGGTAAGGCATTATTTAGTTGGGATGTTTATATACACAAGGAGTTACAAAATGAGCATTCATTTCTCTTGTGGAATATAAAATGCTGGTGTCCTATTTTCTTTTTTAAGTAAGTCTAGAGTAATTAAGTCTATCTTCATTGCAGTAGAATGCAGAATACATCTAAGGGCTTCTTTACGTTACAAGACTAGCTTATTTTAGTTGTTTTATTTTAAAGTGCCTTTGATTACCCACACATCTTTCTTGGAAGAGACATAGTTATATATTTCAGTAAATTTTCTTCATGACAATTGTGTTGCTAGTAGTTCTGCAAGGACTATTCTACAGTGGTTTGCTTCCTGCTAGAAGAGGTTGGTATTTTCCTCTGTATGTTTTATACTCTTGTCATCTTGACTGGATGCTACCTTTCTGTAGCAGAACCAGTAGACTTGTGGTCTGCTCCTATGTTGGATAGAGTTAGGTGCTGCTTTAAAAATACACACATTTAATCCCGTCTCACCAGCGTGTTGAGAATGACAGTTGAATTGTAAATTTAAAGTTTTATGTACCGTGGTAATTTCCAAGAGTTATTGAATGCACCTGTCTCATTTCATAGTGGCCCAGCTGATGTTCCCTAGCATGAACACGTTTAGCCTGCCAGCTTTGTCTTGGAGAAGCTGCTGCACACAGCCCACCATTCATTGATAAGCCACCACTGATTTAATTCACTGAGTTTAATGATGGGCCTTTAGCTCCCATTACTGAAAAAAATGGACATTTTCACAGTGGTTATTTTCTGCTTGCTTTTTGTGGAGGCATCAAAACAGCTCAGTATGTCCTATTTCATCTCTTCCAGACTAAAATATGAACCATGGAGATATTTTAAAACTGAAATTAATTGTATGATATCACATATATACTGTAATTGTGGATACAATAAAAAGAGAGAAAAAAGAAAAGATAGGCTGACTCACATTCATTAGTAAAGTTACAGTTTTAGGAGTTCAGCAATCCAAAATGGCCTGCAGAGATGTTATTAGGCAAAACAGTTCTCATATGACTGTCCACGTTGCTGATATTTTCTTGCAGTTTGATCATTAATGAACTAGCTATCTTTTTATTTAATAGTGATAATACCCTAGTAATAACAGAGTATTTCTTTGAAAGAAAACTGTCCTCTTCATCAGGCTTAAAGGTTTCCTTTGAAAAAACAGGATACTTTCAGCTGCTGGGAAAGTACCTGCCTACCTGTGGTAAGAAACTGAAACACTTAAAAAAATTACACTCAAAATTAGATGCAATCGTGTACAGATGAAGTGTATTATAATATATTCTCTGTGATGGCTGAGAGAAAAGACTTTGGTGTCAGAATGCCTTTTCTAGGAGTATGAACTCACCATTATTGAGGTGGAGAAAATCTAGGTTGCTGGTAAATCTGTATTTTTCCCATGTCATGCCGCTTCATCATGGCTTAAATTTAGTACATTAAAATTTGGCTGGGGTATGGTGCTTTATATTAAACATAATTTATTTGTTAGCTAGTTTGCATAGATAGAAGAAACCTTGCTTGTGAAATTGTGGAAAAATGTGTTTATAATTATTTAATGCAAATAAGACTGTCTACACATTTGCTTTCTATTATTTTCACATTTGCACCATTTTTTGAAAGACAGTTTTGATGACTGTTGCTAGAAATAATTAGTCCATTGATTTTAACTTTTTTTTTTTTAAAACGGTATGTAAAAAAAAGTATTTTCAGTTTTTCAGTTCTAAAGTATGTTCAGCACATCAGACTGAAGTAGATGATGCAACTATTTTAGCCTAATGGTTGAAAATTATGTCAAAATTTGACTTGTTACAAAGTAAAAAGAATAGATACTACATAGTGTCATTTAAGACCTAGAACACAAAGAAGATGCTGGACTTAATAACACAAAACATGAAATACTAGAACTGCACAATTTTAAAAATAGTTTAAATTAAATGCCTTGACCAGCATGTACATTTGTAGGCAATAGTACTGTAGCAAGACACTAATCAGCTAAGTACCATAATCCTCCTTATAGGGTAAATTCTTACTTGACCTCCAGCTATATACAGCACATGGTAACAGCATTAAACTATAACACTCCTCTCATGCTCTCAATAGCTTCCCATTGGGTCAGCTCTTTGACTTGAATTGCTGTTGTTTCATACACTAGACTTTTTTTTTTTTCCCCCTAGATGCCTTATATTTTGTAATTACATTTTGGGGGAAGGGAAAGGATTGTAAAATATATCTAAAAAATTGTGTCTCAAATTTAAGAGACTGTTCATATGATTTCACTGAACCTAGAGGATTAAATGAAAGACCTAGCCAGAACAGAAATTGATGTATTCTCATGAACCTGAGGCTTCCTACTTCCCAGATGTGCAGTGGCTGATCAAAAGGTAAAGCAGGGAAGAAAGATGCTGAATGTGTTTTGTAAAAATAATGTGTAATGCTCCGCATTTTTCGTTCTTTTTGGGGATGATTAGGAAGATATTTTTACTTTTAGCAAAAAAAGGCTCAATGGAAGTACTGAAAACCTTTGTATTATACTTCATATATATGAGAATAGTATCTTTAACAAAGTTTTATACTTTTCTTTAAGTTAGTAATTTAAATTTTACTATATTTTCTGTGACAAAAATATTTCTTGAAAAGTTGTATTTCTTTTTATAAAAATAATATATGCAGAATTTTGGAATTTTCTTGTATTTTATATTATTTGAAGTCCTTTTTAGTAACAGTTCAGTATTGTATTAACTCATGTTCTAATGTTTCAGTGACCTACTATTCTTTTAACACCCCAGGTTTTAAACTCGTTTAAGTCCTGTTGTATGGCAGCTGTTAATTGATTCCACCCTTCTGCAAATGAGTTCTGTGATGTCAGTACTGAGACAGATAACTAGAATGCACGTTCTGAACAATTATTTCTGAAAGCATTTTAGTCAATTTAGCATTGTTTTTATGATTAGCTTTTTAAAAACGAGATTTTACTGAAAAAGCAGGTGAGATATTTCTTGTTTATATATTAAATGGAAATAATTAGCAAATATTCTTTTCGAAAATGTCCAAAAGTAGAAATAAAGAAAAAATCTCAGGATGTTTAACTGATTTGTAAAAGGTAAGCATTCATCAATGTAGCTGAATTAAGATTAAAATATAGTTATTTTATTTCTCTCTTTGCAGTTCTTTAAAATCAAATTATATGATATTAGGGCTAGTGAAAACTCAGTCAAAATAAAGGAGGACAAAGCCTTTTCTACTGGTAGTCCCATTTTCCTAACTGTGATGTTCTTGATATAATAAAAAACTGTGAAATGAACTTAAATATTTGTAGATTAGCAAGGGGTACTTCAAATCTCCAATTTTCTTCAGTAGTTCCTCATTTTTTGCATGTTATAACTCTTTTCCCCACACAAATTGAAATTAGCCCTTGAAAGCTGCAATGCTGAATTTTTGCTGAATTGCTCGAATAGAAAATATGTGATTCTGAAGTAATTGTGTTGTTTTATATGTCTGTGCACTCGTGTCAAGTTCAAAGCCAAGTTGTTATCAGTGTTGAATTTAATTATGTCAATGTTTTGTTACTACAGATTTCCTTTCATTCCATTGATACCAGCCTGCAGTCAGTGAATTTATATTTGCAGATAAAATCTAATAGAGATCAACATCTGTAGTATCACTCTCATGCTCCAGTAAATTTTATAATCAGCATTGTAAACTTAATTCATTATTGTTTGCAGATATTTAGCTGGAAGGTGTTTTAATGGTTTGCAACATGGTTGCTATAAAATAAAATTTGTAAGGCATGGCTGAAATGAGAAATGAAATGATGTCTCAGATGAACTTTACTTAGTGAATTGCTTAGATAGATATCTGAGTGTTAGATGTACTTCAGGGCAGCCCGTTTAAAGCTATATTGGTCAAGAAGTATGATAAATAGCTTTTCTTTTTATCAGAGTAGGCTGTTTAAATTAGCTTGCAAATTGTGCATTGGTTGCGTATGTCCTTTCTTGGTTTTGCGGGGTGAGAAACCAAGGAGAGTGGAACAGACAGATGAGAAGATTAATCTAGTATAAAACTAGACAGCTCAGAAGAACTGCAAAAAGAGATCTTGGTAGAAACTGGAACTGCTTAGAAGTCAGAAAAAGCTATTTTTTTCAGTAAGCTGGAGCCATAGCTGCTTTGGAGAGTGTGCAAAATGATTTCTCATGCACAATGTGACTCAGCAAAAGCAAAAGTTATAAGCACAGAATGAGAAAAGGAGTTAAATCAATACCAGCTAGTCTCTTAAAAACACTGCCAAAAATAGGTAAATATTTTGCAGATTCTTCAGTATGGCAAATGAAGTCTGTGGAAATACTTTCATAAAAGTGCCTAGCAGTGAGAGAGTAGGACCCTCCCAGAGAAAGGCAGCCAGGTCTTAATTTGGGCAGCAAGTTTTCTGGGTTCACTGCAGTCATGGGAGTTTTGGTTGCAAGGCTCAGAGCGCGTTCAGCTCACCTTCTTGCAGCCTAGGAACTTTTTTGCAAGGTTTCATGATTGTGTTTTATCTGCTCCCTGTCACTGTTGTTTTAAAGCAAGTGCCTGTCTGTCGAATACAGCGCATTGAAGTATAAAAGTTTAGAATAGTAGAATATTCTTATCTGATCACTCAGGAGCCAACAAATGCTGTTTTCCTGACAGAAGCTGTAAAGTAAAGAAGACCCAAATCTGTGCTCAGTGTATTTGACGAGATCTCTAACATGAAGCCCTGCCTTTTGCATGTCTCTTGTGACAGAGTTCCAGGGGGAAATGTGAATTTTTACCTACTCTGAATTCTTCTTTCTGGTACTGGAAGGATCACATTTGGAAAACAGTTATGTAAAATTACAATATGTGCAGGAGAAATATTATCAGTTCTGATTTTCCAGTCAATTTTATTCCTTGCTAATTTATAGGAAACAGAGGACAAAATTAAAGTATTGTCTAGCAAATTATCATTAGGTCTTACAAGTAGGTGACCAATATTCAGTTTTCAAGTAGACGATGATGGCTTAGGCCCACTGAGCCCGTACTGTTTTTTAACTGACCCAAAACTTATTTATAAAAGTTTCCAAGTAAATATAGATGAATTCAGGTATCCATACATTTGAACATATCTTTAGAATGATATTTTCTTGAAAGTTTTCTCCAGTTCAAATGGCTTCTATTGGTCTGAGAACAAGATTAGTAGCCAGCAAGATCTGAGATCTAGTTTTGACTGTGATATAAATACTTTACATATTAGAGTGTTTTTGAATATCTGTGGCTTCTGAAATGTGATGGAAACTTACCTTTTAAAATTTCCTTTTCCTCAGTATGGTTGGATTAATTTTTTAAAAATCTAAATCAAAGCATAAGAGTGTTTTCTCTTCAAGGAATAATACAAGTGAATGTTAAAGACTTTGAAGCTATTTAGTTCCATTACTGAAATCAGAGCCATCAAAGCAGGATAGATGTCTTATATTCTTCTATGCCATATTTTAAGTACTTACCTCCTACTGTAGTGTGGGGGAGTTGAATAATTTAACTGTATGAGCAGGAGGTCAGGTTACAGTCAAGCTGTACTAGTGAAGTCTGTAGTGCACTGCAAATAAGGTTTCCATCAGTGTAAGGTTAAGACACGTGTGTTAAAAGACCAAATGTCATGTATGGATAAATTACAATTAAAAAAAATAGTGATAATTAGTAGAAAATAAGTTTCAGTTTTTATATCTGGAAAAAAAATATTTATAGAATGTGCCTGATGAAAAGATTTGTGCAGGTTCTAGAGTTTTCTAACCATAATAGAGATTTTATTTTATTATTGTTTCAAAGAAGCAGTAATCACAGTGCCCTGGAGGATTTTTCAGTGGTGTGGTAACCTTTTCAGAAAAGGTGTTAATCCTTCTGACAAGAGATCTATAGTGCTTAGTTGAGCTGGCAGCTGGAGGGTGCATATCACAGCTGTTGACACACATTTAAAGTTCTCTTAACTTTTAATTTTCCAGGAAAGTCCTGGAAAGGCAGGAGTAGTCATTTTCCGTGGTGTATCTAGCTGGAGGTATCTGAGGAAAGGCTTTTATTAAGGTATCTTTAAGGTAGTTAATGGTGAGAAATGGATTAGACAAAGGCTCGTGAAGGTGAGGGAGAATTAGCTTGTGATCTAAAAATAACAGCAGATAGTAGTGACTATAGTAGTGACTGGCCATAAGTTTTCATGACTACTGTTACTCCTACCATGATTTAATAACAGTGGTTTAAAATGTATAGCATACATTGTACAAATGTGTTTGTAGCAGGTATCTTGAAAATGAAAAAAAGTGACTAATGGTAGAGGGAGGCTAATTGTGCAGTGATGACCAGTAAAGAGAATGACAAGCTTGAATACTAAGTAGTAGGGTGACCGCGGGGCAGGATGAGCCCTCTCCTACCAGCAAAGTTTCTGGCTGATCAGGTGTACAGGTACGGTTAATTTATTTCTGATGGATGGGATTACAACTTCTGGCATTTGATCCTGGTAGTGAAGTTAGATCCCTTCAGCAGGGATGAAATTAATTACGAAGGGAGTTTGATAGTGCCAATCAACATAGATCGGGAATTAAATGAGTTACTTTTATCTGTCAGGCTGCTTTCTCTGAAGAAAAAGTTTGCATTTTCAGGAAAGTCCTTATTCTGGCATGTGGCCTAGTAGTTGCCACATGCAGGGCACCTGTGTAAATGTTTTTCCCTCATGAAAGGCTGGAATAGATTGAGGGCCCAGCTGATCTTTACATTCTTGTCAGCCATGGATGGTGTTCCTATATTCATGTCTTAGCAACAAAATGCAGGAAAGGCAATGACTGCTTGTGGTGAATGTAACAGACAAGGTTAGAAACTGTATAACAGGTATAAAAATATAATGCTAAACTGGCATATCCTCCTCTCATTAACATAGTTCATGCTAGAAAAAAGGGTGGATTTTTCAGTAAATCTTGTGCCAGTTCCTCAGATGATGTGTTTTCCTGATAGAATTACATTTGCCTCAGCAAAAAGTCTACAATAAGTGTTTTCACTCATACAGAAATTCCACCTCTGTTATCCCCTCAGCCTCTCCCCTCATGACTTTGTAGCAGTGATGTTTCCAGAACAGATTTGTCCACTATTCTTTGCATCCACGTGAGGACACTGACATGGAGTCATATATGTATACACACAGATGTATTTGCATGTATGTGTATATATGTATAATCTCCTATATGTAACTAAAACAATTAGTATTCTGTTTATGCTACTACAGATATGTGTATGCAAGTGTTTAATCCTGAAAAATGTGTACACTCTGCTGCAAGGCATGGGTGAGATTTGTCAAACTAGTTTATGTATGGGTTTGTGCGTTACACAGTTTGTGATGGAGTTGATCCTATAAACCATACTCATAGAGTGTTTTAATGTCTTGGAGAATCAAATCTATGCAAAAATCTGTGGCTGTGAATACAACTTGACCCATATGTAACACAGAATCATAGAAAAGTTTGGGTTGGAAGGGACCTTTAAAGGTCATCTAATCCAACCCTCTACAATGACCAGGGACATCTTCTACTAGATCAGGTTGCTCAGAGCCCAATACAACCTGGCCTTAAATGTTTCCAGGGATGGGGCATCTACAATCTCTCCGGGCAACCTGTTCCAGTGTTTCACCACCCTCATTGTAAAAAATTTTTTTCTTCTATCTAGTCTAAATCTACCCTCTTTTACTTTAAAACTGTTACCCCTTGTGCTATCACAACAGGCCCTGCTAAAATGTCTGTCCCCACCTTTCTTAAAAGGCCCCTTTAAGACTTCTTAGAAGACCCTTTTTGTAGACTGAGTATACACAGTGTATTAACAGCAGAGTATGCGTACATTCCATGCGGACGCATATTTGTCTTAGTCTTGCAATGAGATGCACATGGACGAATGCCATGAGTGCCATTTTTTCCAATTGGATTTGCATAGAGATAGAAGATTTTGCCTATATGGGGAACAATATTGGGGAGGGTAAATTAGGCACGTTTTTATTATAGGCATGGCAGAAATTTCCAGCAATGTAGCTAATTTGCTATTGGCTATTGTAAGTAAACAACTTACTTTGGAAGTAAACAACTTACTTTGGGATGTGGCATATTTTTCATCAGCTGAAGTATTTAAATGAAAAATATTTATCGTCCTTAAGGAAAGTTTCCACATCTAATCTCTTGTCTTAATGAAAACTTCTATGTCCTTGCAAACTGTCTAAGTTCTGGTAGTTCTGTTGTCCTAATTGTCTGTTCCCATTGGCCATTCTGTTTTTAGACTTGTGAAACTCTGTTCATGTCACATTAGAGTGATTCAACTTGAGTCCCTAGTAGCAGAATCCATAGAGTTTTTGTTAAACTTACAGAGGTTATGATTTGTGCTGGTACTAACATGACACTTTAATAAGACAGATAGGACATCTTAGCTTCACCATAAGCAAACAGGCATCCAAATGATGCTTATATTACTTGTCATGCTTCACAGGAAGAGTTGCAGTTTTGCAAGATTGAATTAGTTTCCTCATTTGCAGATGCCATTGTAAAGCTAAAGTACTTTAATATTTACAAGGCAAGACTGGGTCCAAATCTTTCAAGCACAGTTTAATGACCCTGTATGGTACCAAAGACAGGATACCAATTTGCCAGTCACCCCTCTGCGCACTCTCTGCTCAGACGGTTGTGGTTTTCCCTTGCTGAGCAGAGACCACATTTCCTTTCTGGCTGTGAGAAGAGGATTTTCTCTCCTACTAGCTAGGAGAGCCCTGTCTACTTTGTTGAGCACCAAGGAAAGCCTGTTTTTCCTTCTCCCCTTCACTAAGTTGAAGCCTTTCCTTTCCTTATCCCTTCTAGAACAACTGTGGCAACAACAGGGCTGTGTCTTCGCTTTCCTTTTTCCTGTCCTTCCCAACACTAGGCAGGATCTCCTGGTTGCTGCCTGCAAGGCTGCCCTTCAGGATCAGCGGTCACTTGTGAAGGTAGAAAACATTTTCAAAGGGATCTCGTTCATAAAGATAGAACTAAATATAAGATGAAAGGGCTGATAACACAAAAAATAGCTTCACGTACATATTTTCATTAGTTAAAGCTTGAGCTGACCTATCTTATCCCAGAGAAGGCCCACCTCTCCATCTCTTATCCACATCTGGGAACTGGGATCTTTGCTCCAGTTTCCTGCGGGCAACTCCTTCAGATCCATCTGGGGTGAAAAACTAAGTACGAATCTGGACATGTCTGGAAGTAGCATTTTAAATGCTTGTTACCCTGTTAAGACTGATAAAGGCAGGATCTGAAGCTCCAGTTTGTTTTTTCCCTATGAATCGCTACTCCCTATTTAACTGGTCCCTTCTAATCAAGTAGCAATGTTGTATCAAACAAACAGAACATATAGAATTCATAATATATTCCAGACACATCCTCTATTAAAATCTTGCATATAATAAAATCACATGCTTCAGTCAATCATTTGTCAGTGTCAGAAAAGAATATCTGTTGATGATACGTTTTTTTTCCCCACCTTCCTCTGAAGCCTCAGAGGTTTTCTATGGCTAGATATTGACTGTGACAGAGTCAATGCTTAATGTGGTACGGGAAGTCCATTCTGGTATCTGGCTGGTGTGTCGTGCTCAAGTGCTTGGATTAATACTATTGGCATCCCTACAGGAATGGGCAGTATTTTTTTGTTGAGTCAGACAGGCAGGACTTGGAAGCTCTTTCCCTCCTAATACAACACAAAAAATGTTTTGTTTTCTGAGTTCAGGTCTTCTGAGTTCATCTGATTTAGACAAGTGCCGCCACTGATCTTTGTCTGTCTTGTTTTCTGCCCTTTGCTCACATTATAGTTTTATGGGAACTGAAATATGTGTTTTTAAGCAATAATGGCTGCTAAAAGATCAAACTGATTGATCATCTATGGTCATTATAAAACCCTATGAAATAGAAGTAAGCGGTCAAGTTATATTGCTGTAAAATGATTACAAAGGATTATAAAATTTTGGTACTTCTAAAGCAGTTATGACTAAAAAATAGCCTAAGTATTTGTATTCTGTATTTTAGAATGTTGTATTAGGATTTTTCCTTTAAAGCTGTTTTTGATTTAAAGTGTGCACCATAAACAGATTTGTAGCACCACATGCTTTCTTTAATTTAGTATAGAAAACGTGAGAGCACATTCGCAAAGAAATGGCATGAATGGATTTTTTTTCCATCAGCTGATCATCCCATCGTTTAATTAGTATTAACTGTATATTTGTGCTACAAGAAATATTGACAGAATTCTCTTTCTTCTTTCTTGTCACGATTATTTAGGAAAAGAAGCCCATCGATATCAAGAGAACAGAACAGAAGATACGACCAAAGGGACGAGAGAGACGAATATTCACAGTATGCTACATCAGACAGTGCGATGCCCAGGTCACCATCAGATTATTCAGATAGGCGGTCGCAGCATGGGCCTCAGTTATATGAAGAACCTGAACTGGGTGATTATAGAGATTCCAACAGAAGGAGTCGCAGGCGTTCCAAGGAGTATCCGGTAGAAGAGGAAGATGCACAAAACAGGGAAGAATATGAAAGGCAGCGGAGGGAAGAGGAATACCAAGCACGATACCGAAGCGATCCTAATTTGGCTCGTTATCCAGTCAAGCCACAACCGTACGAGGAACAAATGCGTATCCATGCTGAAGTGTCTCGAGCACGTCATGAACGGAGACATAGTGATGTCTCATTGGCAAATACCGAATTGGAAGATTCTCGGATGTCTATGTTGAGGATGGAACGACCGTCAAGACAAAGATCAGTGTCTGAGCGCAGGGCTGCCATGGAAAATCAACGTTCATACTCTATGGAAAGAACTCGAGAGGCTCAGGGACCAAGTCCCAATCGTCAGAGGACCACAAATCATAGTCCTCCTACACCTAGGAGGAGTCCAATTCCTCTGGAAAGACCAGACATGAGGCGCTCTGATTCATTAAGGAAACAACACCATTTGGATCCCAATTCTGCTGTACGGAAAACAAAACGTGAAAAGATGGAGACCATGTTACGGAATGATTCACTCAGTTCAGACCAGTCTGAATCTGTCAGACCTCCACCACCAAAGCCCCATAAAACGAAAAAGGGAGGTAAAATGCGCCAGGTTTCATTAAGTAGCTCAGAAGAAGAATTGGCATCCACTCCAGAGTATACGAGTTGTGACGATGTAGAGATTGAAAGTGAAAGTGTTAGTGAAAAAGGTAAGATTTCTAATTTTTTGACTGTTTCAATGTATAGATGTGGTTTAGTTTCCTTTCCATTGTATGTTTATTTTACCTGTTAGAATTGACTGCAACCACATATCTAATATCTACAGCCCTTCACAGGTGACTTGTTTGTTGTGATGGGAATCATTTTTTTTCTGATTTTGTGTTTCACTTACTTAAATCTAAATTTAATGATTTACATGGAAAACAACATCACAGCTACTAGAAGTATTTGGATATATTAAAGGAAAAAATATGCCTATTGAAAAACCTGTTAATTAAATCTGCAAAGTATCTAAAGCTGGGCTGCTATATAAGGCCCTGGTTTTATGTCCATTGATACCAAATTTGTGTACTCCTGGATCACAATGAGTGCATAGTTGCTCTGGATCAAGTGTGGGTGCGTGATCGCATTTCTGTTGAATTAACTGGAGCACATGATACAGAGCTTATGCCAGTTTCATGCTGGCTGCTGCAGGTTAAAGAGCATCTGATCTGCAAAAAAAGTTGTGTGTATAAAGTTAAACCATTCAATTTTTTTTTTAAAAAATAAAATGACTGATGTGGTTTATACCAATGGAGGTTTCTCTTTGCTGTCGGGTTATGGTACTTTTTGGTTACAGTGCATTTTAAGACTCATGATGTTGGAGTTTCTCCATTGTCAGAAAGAAAAGCTAAGATTAATTGAAATGATTCCCAGCCTATCCAAAGGTAATGTATGACTTGAATATGAAAGCATTGGGGACCATCAGTTTATATTAAATCAAATTAATAATATTAGTTCGCTTACCATCACTTATGTCGTTGGTCTAAAGTACAATAGCTATAACTTTTTCCAGTTATTGCTCTTATGCTAGTGCACCTTTATTAATTCTCATGAATGGTCATCTACTGTTGTGGATTGAGATTAGAAAATTTGCTACTATATGTTATTAATACTGCTATCAAATTGGTTCCGAAGCAAGTAATTTATTAGAGTTAGTGCAATAACTCTGAGTTTTCGTATGTCAATAGCAGCAATCATGGTCTGGTAAATAAGGAGCAAGATAGTGTCACCCAGGTCAAAGTGGACACAGGCTTACATGAGACAACTGTGATGAAACCTTGATTCCCTTAGTTTTCCTGATGAGTAGAAAAACTTCTGTCAACTTCAGGGTGTTCATAATTTTGTTCTTAGTAGCAACCTTGAGGAAGATAGACCCAATCAATATATGGGAAGTAGTAACAAAGTGTTTATTTAATGAAATTCAGCATAGGAAACATGGTATATGGAATAATATACAAACAATATATTTTTTGTACACGTGACATACAAAACATTTAAATCATGCTATACGAGCAATGTTTGATTCTCTGTCATCATAATAATCTGTCAAATTATAACTTTCACTTAAATAATTTTGTATTTTAACTGCCAAAGAAAACATTATTATTGATAACAATAGTTAATGATAATTTCACGTCTGTGCTGATTTCTGAGGTAGTGAATGAAGCTAAATTGAGCATGTATTTCATAAATGAATGAAAAAAGCTCTCAGAATTTTACAGGAAAAAAATGCTGGTTTATGATTTGTTAATCTTGACTGAATTACTGTAAGCAGGTTTCGTGGCATATAAAGTGTAGCTGTGTCAGCATGGCCCAGTGGTGGCCTGCAGCTGGAACCAGTGTGGAGAACGGCCTTGGTTCTTCATAGGTGAAGTGTGCAACTGTTTGACGTGGGGAAGAGGTGTGACTGCTTCTGACTGTGCCTGCTTCCAGCCTGAGCTGGAGGGTCCTGTTTCTGCCCTTGCTGATGGGCTGGGGGCAGTGCCCATGCACGGAGCAGGCAGCCATCCGAGCAGTAACACCTGGACCTGGAGCCAGAGCCAGCTGGTGCCAGCCTCAGTAGCCCTGGTCATGTTATCAAATGATATCCTCAGCCCCATTCGTATTTCTCCCCCACTCTTTAACCCCTGGAGCAGAAGGTCCAGAAAAGTATTTGTTTCAGTGGATTTGGGAAGATTTGGCTTCAGCTAGGCGTGGGGGAGGAGAGAAGAGATCTGCTAGGATGAAGAGGAAGAGGGGGTCTCACCATCTGGATGTAGTCTTCACAGCTGCTATGGGTAGACCCACAAAGTCCTACCTCATTCTTTTTGTTTTCATGAATCCCTCTTGCCATGTAAACCAGCCTGCACCCAGAGTCCCTATAAGCAAGTACTTTCTTCATGAATACCACCAAAAGGAATCCAGCACATAAATCTCTATCAGTCTTCTTTGTATTGCAATGCATTATTTCCTTAATTGATAAAATACAATTAATTATTTTAAACACCTCCTATAAAAATGGGCTTCTTCTCCCCCAAAATTACTTGCTTTCTGCCCTTCAAAAAACTCCCCAGACCTGATGATTTCTCAGCTGTCCTTTTAAGCTACATACAAAGTCTGTTTGGCCAAGTATATAATGCCAAATGTAAAATATGTGGCCTTGGAGTGATGAAGGGTGAATGATGTGAGAGTGAAAATTTGGATGCAGTAATAATGAGTTCTCCAAAAGAGGAGAATAATTTGTTCTCCATCTCCTTCTGTATGGAGTACCCATATCTTTTCACAGATTCTGCAAATAAATATTAACAACCACTCAGCTGCGAGGAACAGCCTGGGCCTGAGCTGCAGGAGCAGCCGTTCGCTGAATTACATCTGAGATTTTACAAGGCCCTGACGCTCGTTTTAATAAAGTAGTCTGAAAATTGTGAATTATCTGAAGATGTAGGAAAAATTACAGTCATACTCTCTTAAAAGGGCTGAAAGTTTGCCTTCTTAAGCTTACCTCCAAAATGAAGAGGATTGATACATACATATGGTTGGAACATATATATGCATACAAAATGAAGATAGCTGTTTAATTTTACAAAGCCGACAGAGACATGGACCAGCTGCTGGGTTAAGAGTTCTGGGAAGAGCATCCATTGTTACCGAATGCCCGTGACTTTAAGTATTTGAGTCTGATCGTATTTCAGTAGCTGTCTGCTTTAAGGCATTTTTTTTCTTGATTTTTAAAAATGTAATCTGATTGTTTTCAGGGAGGGGGCAAGGCAAAATTATTTTTCTGCATGTTTCTGGCAATGACCAGAGAAATCATTGCCTTGGAATGCTCCCACCTCCTCTCTACGGGAGCCAAGGGAAACTGTGAGCAGAGAAAGCTGCTGAGCACCCAGAGAACACTCAGGCACCCAGCAGACACCCATGTGAAACGCAGGCATGCTGGAGAAGCATTGGAGATGGAGATTCAACTGCAGAAGAGCAGAGCTAGATTCTTAAGATACTACATGGTTTTTGTAATGCAACTATATTTGTACCAGGAAATTTGGGTCATAAACTAGGCTGAGGACTGGCAGATTGGAATGGGAATCAGGAGGCTTCAGGAGGATGAGCAGACAAGGGGAGGAAGTTTAGGAACCACAAAACAAAATGTCATTGGGTGGCTAGAAACCAGTGGATTGAGATGGAAACTGAGGCTGAAGAGGAAGAGGGGAGAGCAAATCTGGTAAATCAAGCAGGCTAAACCTGTGACCTGTAGTTTGGGAAGAAAAGATAAAGTGAAGGAAACAGATCTGATAAAGATAACTGGGAAGGTGTGAACTGGAGCTTCCTGAAGGGTAGGTAGGTAGGTTAGAGGATTCTGAGACTGGCTGAGAAGCAGAAGCAGCAGTTTGAGAGAGACGGTGAGTGGCTGGGAAAAGAGCATTCAGAGAGAAGGACAGGAGGGCTGAGCTGGGCTTGGGAGCTTTGGCAAAGAGGGACTGGGACTCCCTGAGCAAGGAGCATGGGCCTGGCAGCACTGACCTGAAGTGCTGAGAGGGGCTTTGGCGAGGTGAGAAGCGCAGGATGATGGTGAGGAACAAATGGTGTGACAGACCAGTTCATTCTTTAAAAGGTCAGGAAACAATGCATGACGACAGTGTTAAATGGACATAATGGAGATTATAAATGTGTTTACCTGAAACTTAGGTTGTGCCAGAATTAGACATATTTTGCAGATTGAATTTTGTGCAGTTCTTCATACACGTTAAAACTGTCCTTAGTGACATAACTGAGTACTAGTTTACCAGATGGCCTCTGCCTTTTTCTGTGCATAGGATGAACAATTCTTCTTTATTGTGCTAGTAAAAATTTTCTGAAGCTACCAAGATTTTTTCCAAGTTATCTAAGGGACCTTTCTTTACTCTTGCTGTGAATACCAGGCTTCTGAAACTGCAAAGACAGTGTCTCCATTTGCAACGCTTTTTGCCAGTCCTGGAGATCAGGGTAGCAGACATTCCAAGGCTGTATCTCCACAGCAGGATCCCCGTCTGTGTTAGAAAATACACAAAGGACCATATGTTTTGGACCGAAATATTAGGTATATTTCTATTTTACCTAATACTGAGAGACCATAACGCCTTAAAATATTAGAGAAAAAGATCCTAATGACCTGTTTTCAAATGTTCTAGATTATTCAGTTCACCAATTCCTTCTCAAAACTGTCTCAGTTGGTTCAGTTTCAAGGCTCTGAGAAACATGGTTTATAAAGTAACAACAGTTGTGGTGTTAATTGCAGCAAAGTACACATTGAACCACGTCACCTATAAAGTTCCAAATGAAGCTGCGTTTTATGTGGTGTGCAAGTTAGACCAAGCTGTCTTTATTGCTTGTCCAATTTAAGTATCTTCTATTGTGAGGGAATATTAAAGTATTTTTTATTTGCATTTTCAGTTAGATGTTTGTCAGTGCAATTGTAAGGAATAGGCCTTGGGGCAGGTTTGAAAGGGCCCCCATGATTTGTCAGCCAGCATGAAGCAGATGTGAAGCAGAGTGCTACAGGCTTGTTTTCTGTGTCTACAGGCTTTCCAGGTAGAGTTAGAAAATCAAACAGTAGCACTGCCCATATAGTCCGTGTGGCAATACTGTCACACCTGCAGTCCACCAAAGGGCCGGTCTGAAGAGACTTGCCACAGCCATGCTCAGGAAACCCAGTGGTCCCTGGGCTGTTGTACCTCCACTCAGAACATAGGCAATGGAGAGGTGATCTGAGCTGGAGCTGGCGTTCCTTCTGTTCCTTCTGCAAACATTTGGTCCTGGATGGGATGTCCTACAATTCTTTACAAATCTCTCAAACTCCAGGATTCCAGCAAGAGACAATCTCTACATGCAAGAGACTTCATTCAATGAAATCTAGCTGTGTGAGAGCTCTAAATACTGTTCTAATTTGCTCTAAATATGAAGTAGGACATAGTAGATTTTCCAATGGTGGTAAACAGTTCAGGCATATGTGCATACCGTGCTCCCAGCCACCTTCCAGAGCACCTTGTGAAAGCTATCTGTTTGCACAGACGGTGACTGACATCTGATGTGGGTGGAATCTGTGGTGGGAAAGGCAAATGCGTCTGTGTTTTGTCAGAGATGCAGTTCTTAACTTTAGTGTTTGCTCTTACTGTTCTTTTATTAAAACACGATAGCTAGGTGGATGCCTATTTTTGTTGTCATAGAAACTTGTATGCATAACATGGATAGATATGGGCCAGCGATGTTATATACTTCAACGTCCCTGTGTTGTTGATTGAAAGCTGCAGAGTCCAGGCTGTATGAGCAGAAATAAGTGTATGCAGGACAAGGGGTTAATACGCTCCTCTTTGTCACTAAACACATGGAAAATGTGGATATATAACCTTGCCTTGGCTGTGTTATGGTCATTTACAAACGTATGAATAACTGCACTTTTTCATTACAGAAGTTAAAACGGTCCGCATGTCTGGAACAGCTTGCAGGACCTACTTGTTTATTGCAATATTGAAACCAATCTGGTAGAGACACAATTTAGTTTTTGACAGAGAATAAAGGCTGTTTGGAAACAATATGCTCTTGTCACAAGTTAAAAATGTATGGTAGCTCATGGTGTGAGGAGCAGAAAGCAAACTTTCTGAGTGCTACTGCAAAAACAGTGTGCATCTTACATGAGCAGAGATGCCAAGCGAGTGGGATACCGTCACAGTGCTCTCACTTTTACATTCTAAGAGATAAGGGACCTGATTTCAATCCTACTTCTGGCAGTTTCATACATTTTCCATAACTTTGGCTTCAAAGTTACACTGAGCTAAATTAGATCAAAATGAGGTCATTGTTTCTAAAATTTGCTTCATTCAGGTTAGCGAGTTCCTGAAAGTCTAATTTCACTGGAACAAATTATACTAGAAGGCAAAATTTCAGGACTGAGCTGCGGCACTTGTCTTGAACACAAGAGGTTTTGAAATTCCACACAGTTTCAGTATGGCATGTCTTAGAATTCAAAGTATGAAATTTTGAATACTCATAAGGAGAATAATTGATTATTTAAAACACTGAAATGTTTGACATTTGAGGGAAGCCAGATTTGAGGGAAGCCAGATTTGAGGGAGTTACAAAATTTCTTCTTATTATTAGTTTGCTTAATATTGCAGTGTAAGAGAATGCATTTTGCATTTATAAAGAAATCCTGCTTTTCCACAAAGGCCTTTACATCTTATGTAAGGCAAATGTGGTTTCAATGTATAATGAATTTGACTGGAAATTCAGAATTCTATTTTTCTGTTTCTTTTTTTTCAGCTTTCTCCTATGAACTGCCTCTATTTTAATTGCAAAGATAAGAAATATTGAGAGATAAGAAATGTTACACTTTTCTCCTTATTTGTGTTTGAGCAATAAAAAAAATTACTACTTTTAAAGTACTTCTTAGAATAGTGAAGAAGAACTGTCGTACTACTTTGAAATATTATCATTATCATGATAGAGTTTTCCTACAAAAATATTTTTTGTAGATGCATAGATGATAACACAACTAGCACGTTTGAAGTTGCAGATTTCTAGTACTAAAGAATGAATGCTTTTTTATATTTTTGCCAAACCTTCTCCTACTTAGAAACTTGTATGTCGCTTAGAAGATAAGGGATGGGATCTTCTGCAGCATTTAGAAGAAATCTACTGTAAAGTATTTTAAATTTGCAGTCACTTAAACCTAGCATAAGCCAATAATATCCCTCATAGAAAGAGCCTTGCCTTTTCCCGATTCTTGGCTGCATATTCACATCCTTATTTCACTCCTTTCGCGCTGGTGGCAGAAGCATTCAGGCAGGTACACACTGCATCAAGCCAGGCAACTTTTGTGGGGTAACACTGATTAGGCAAAAAGATTGTAAATATTAACATTCAAAGCTTCTTGATAAAATGATATTGAATGTCTTCTTAGATATTACAGTGCATGCTGAAAAGGTAATGTGTAACTGATTATGCCTTATTAGAATCTGAGGATAGAGAGGGATTTGCTGAAGTAAGGAAGAAGAAATATTTTCATATAATAAAGAAAGAATATTTTCTCATAAGTGAACATGAATAATTTCATAGCACTTTGATTCCAACAAAAAAATCTAGTACTTAATTTTATTGATTAAAAACTTGACTAAATTGCAGCCTGAATCTTCTATATGCAAATATACACAAACCATTAGGACTGCAATTTTATAATCATGTTTCCTTTTACTCTGGGACTCCGCTGGAACTACAGCTATAGCAGAAGTGTTGTGCAGGACATCAGATTAATTCTCTCCTGATATGATGTCATGGAAGAGCTATGAGTTATTACTAAAGTATATTAGTGCATTATTTGTAGTTACTTGTGGTACCAGATGAGATTAAGTTGATTATTAATAGGAAAATATGATTTTTAATATTTTTAACTTAGGGGGAAATTTTTATAATTTAAACTTATCTTCAGTTTAGCTTTATATTTTTTAACACAAGCTACAAGATGTATTTTGCCCTGGAAATTGTCAAAAATTTCCATTCTGAAGGTGAAGATTTTGTTTTTTTTTCCTTTTTCAGTTGAAACTGTAAGCTATTCAATTACCTGGGTGGCCATTCTTAAAAGTATCATTAAAAAACATAGTAGCTTTCTCTGAACATGTTTTTATCTTTTTCAAATTTAAATAGAAAACAGAAGATGCTTGTATTATAGTTTAATTTCCCATTTTCCTTTCACATCTTGGCAGCTGGAATATTTGCTGAATAAACTCGGTAAATATTCATTGACCTTTTATTGTAAATAGTAATGAAAGAAATTACTGTCCAAATATGCCTGGAAAGGGGTTGATCCTGAGAAATGCAGGGCTCTCTATGGAGGTAGTTCTTATCTTACCCAACCTGGTCCCCATATTTCTAATCAAAATTTCAGTTTAACTAAGTTAGAAACTTGGGCCTTGCGGTCCAAGTCTTGCATCAGAAATAGGTGCTATAAAGATTTGGCAGAGATGAGCCGCAATAAAGACCTGCTGGATTCTGTGTAAAGTGTTTCAGTTCTTTACAAGGCCATGGTAGAATAAAAAGCCATCATGGAATTTTTGTCTCAAGTTTTCAGGATATTTAGCTAAATATGGTGATGTTTTAGTCTTTTCACAAAGGATTCCCAGCAAACAGAAATAATAACAGCAATAAAAACGACATGCAAAGTCTCCAGATACATGGAGCATTATTTTCTTCATACTTTGATGAAATCATTATACTTCTAGTAAAACAAAACACTCAAACCTATATAACAGATCTAATGACTGAATTAGACTCAGTGTCATTTTAAATTATGTCAATACTTTCCTATGACATATTTAAACTGATTTTGCAGGTAATTTTCCTACTTCCCCAATTAACTATCAGAAACTAAAAGAGCCATTGTCAAATAATTTTACTCAATTAATTAAAAAAATACTTAGTTGGGAGTATTCTATCAATAATATGGTATGCTTTTTTTACATTTTCTTTAAAAATGTAAGCATCTCTTGTTCTACTGCTATTTTTATATGTATTTCATTAAGGATGTGAAAATCAGAAGGGAAGAAGTAGAGAAACAGAAGTGGATAGGGAATAAGCAGAATGGGTTCTATGTGCGTCATTCAACCGAAAACTGTTCCTAGGATGCTCTGTCCTTTAGCCCTGTTGCCCCACGCTTGTCCAAATGTGCCATCCAATACCTGGAGTTAATCACAGAAGCTGCTTGAGCTTAAATTGAATATTGTCAAAGGCGAGAGCTGGAAGTGTATGCTTGCCAGAGGAAAGCATATCCTTTCCGTCTTTTCACAGTTTTCTCCCCATCGAAGCCTCATTCACTGCAATTCACAATCTAGGCAGAAATATTTGGCATGAATAATCTAGGTAAAGTGGCACCAATTTCTGTGTCCTTTAATGGGCCTGGCTTTAATTTCAACTACACCTGTTCAGGGGCTGCTGTATAGCATTGGAGCTGGTCCTGCGATGAATGCAATAGTGCAAGTGTGAGAGGTGAGCAGGTACCGTCACTACTCCAGCCCTACAGAAGTCTGTCCCCGCTTCTCAGTCAGAGCCCTGAGAGGGTGGCCAAGTTTTTCAAAAGGATGAAGCACCGCATCTCTGCACTGCCCCAGTGAAAACTGACCTGCCAAATGATGAGTGCCTTTAAAAATCAGGCCACCCACCTAGGAATCTGATTATTGATTTAGGAACTGAATTTTACCCTATACCCTATTTGTGAAAATTCTACCAAACTTTTTCCAACTGAAATATTTTGAAAATATATTTAAACCCCTGTTTTGAAGTTTTTGGTGTCTTTCATCAATTTCAAAGGATCATTAGTACATTTCTCCTGTGATGGTCCACTGTTTTGATATTAAAATCCTAATTCTAGGGGCAAGATAGAAAAAATTTGATGTAATGATAGTGACTTCTATGATAATTGAGAAAATATTAAATAAAACTGTTTGAAGAGAATTGGGTCATTGCAGTCTATGAAATTGGTTCTCAATGGTTCTGTTGTAAAGTTGCATTGAGAAATTTGTTTTGCCTTGGGATACAAAGTACCTACATCTCTCCTAAGAGTGAAGTTTTATGCTAACGTATACGCTAACATTTTCAGCTTTTCTACTGAACTAATCCTGTTTGTCATGGAAACGTTAAAGACTATTGTACAGAGAAAACAAAAACATTGAGCCCAGCATTGCTTTTTCTTGGCTATAAATCATCACTGTTTTAGTTATAAAGTTCTCTACATGGCTGTGAAATAGGAAAGAATTTGAAAATTATAATTTATAATTTATTTCTGAAAATATTTCTATAAAATGTATCATGTTCTACTGTTAAAATATTTACATTTTAGAACATGCAGATGTGTTGAGCACAAAGCAAGTCTGCAGTCTTTGGTCCTAACTACTAGGGGATTATGGTTGGCCATTGTTACATGTTAAATGAACCATTACAGGATAAAAGAGAGAGGGAAAAATGGAGAGAGAGCACATAAATTTGACTGAGTTCCTCATGGCAGGATTGTCATTACTTACACAGCAGCCTTCTCCCACTTTGTCTAACCCATCAAAATTTTGACATTATTCAGCGGTGCTTTTGCTGAATTTGTAATTTTTCTCTTACAGTTTTTTTTTTCCTCCCCTGTTATTTGAAGCTGTGTAGTTTAGGCAATGATTTGATTGATCATGCTGCAGCACTTACAGGCTTTCAGACTTGAAGAGACTTTTAAAACAGTTTCTTTCAGTTAATATTTAATGAAAAATTAACTTGCTAAATTGTCATATGCACTGTGGGAAGTCACACGTATCTGATGTTTTCATTTTACCTCGTTGATACTCGTAAAGGAAAATTTGAGTAGCATTTATGAGCATGGAGATGTAGATTGTGAGAGAGGGGTGTGTCGTAATGCATGTTCTGGTTTGTGTCTCATCTGTTTCAACAGAAAGGCGAACTTAATAGCCTGTATTCGTGCAGCAGTATTCTCTATGTTAACATTTTCCTTTGAGATGTGTAAAGACAGATGAACTAAATGAATACATACATAAAAAATACCTGTGTCACACACTGAAGTTTAGACCAGGTTGAAGGTAGAAATTCTTATGGAAAGGTACTCAGATCAATGGTATTCTGGAGAAACATTTTTTAAGAAATAGTTCGTGTTTATACTTTCAGCCTTTCTGAACGTTAAGATTATGAATATCTTTTAGGGCCGTAGTTATATAATCTGTTTACTTGGAAAATGGAAATATATGGACATTAGTTACATAATCTAAATAAGAATCAAATAAAAGTTTTCATCACAAATCTCCAAGACTATTTACTGTGATGCCTATTTATAGGCCATTTTTATATACATCTATAATAACAAGGAAAGGCTTGGCTTGTGATGCACTATATGGAGTGTCTAGATACTACATGATACTTTATTTAAGAAGTGACTGCATTCAGTATTTTTCATCAAATTTTATAATTTTTAAGAATTTTAACATTTGTTCTGCATATTATAGTTTGGATTTAAGTTTTTTTTCTCAGCTCAGTTCTGAAAATCTCTTCATACTGAGAGTTTCTAAAAGCTGAGTTCCTTTGAAAATCTTCTGTTTTCATCCTGCAATTTTAATACACTTAAAAAAAAGGAGATTTACAAAAAAAAGCATTTTTTTAAAGCTAGTATATTAATGAGTTGAAGGAATCAAATTTGTTCTTGAAAGGTTTTGACTGATGAAGGCCACCAGGATTAGGTTTGAATTTAAGACTAATCATCTAAGAACAATTTAAATGGTTGCTGTTGTCTCTTCAGTGTGGAAAATATATTTATGAGGCTGAAAGTTCCTTGTTTTCAGACGTGTAATCCATTGCCTCATATAAATCACTATGATTCTTTAAACAAGCGAAGGCTGGTCAGTAGTTGAAATCTCCATAGATGTAATTCAATATAACTAAGGCTAGGTGCAGATTGCAAGAAAAGGTAAATCCAATAAAAAACAGGAATTTAATTGTAAAAGTATAAAATTATCGTGGAACCTAAGGTCAACAGAGTGGTTGAACCCATTTAAAGTCCTCGTTTAAAGCTGAGAAGACACCAAGTGCTAATGTTGAACTTTAAGCATTGAGCGGAAAGAGAGCACAAGGTTTCCTCTTGAAGGGTGGTTCCGTAAGGCGAGCTGTGGTGAGCCAGCAGCTCATTCCAGTCTTGAATTAAAGCTCTATTCCTCATCCTCTCTCATGCTTGCTGATTTGAACCAAACCCAATATTTAACTGACTTTTAGTGAGCCACTTTAGGTCACTACACTGGTACGAATCAAAAGTGTTACAACAAATGAACACTCTTCTTTCACCTTTATAAGTGGAAGAATTACTGTGGTATTTTGCACCAGATCTGTCACAAAAGAGCACAGTCACACTGCTGGGAGCAGCATGGAGGAGAGGAATAAGACAACCATGTCCAGTGACGATGAGCTGTTAGATAACTCAGCCATCTAATGGACCACATTTGCAGTGAGCAGTAGATAGTAGTAAATAACCTAACTGAGGTGAGCAGTAAATAATAGTATGACTTTCAGGCAACACTGGCAACATTATAGGCAAAAATGCAATTTTTAAAAGGCGTTGCATGTAACAGCTTGAGACGTGATAGAATAGGTGAGACCCTCTTGGAATTCCTATTTTCCTAAAATTGAAACCACATATGTTATCTAAAGATAGGGCTGCACAGCAGTCCGAAGTGTGACTGCAGCTCACCTGGTAGATGAGAGCTGGCTTTGAGGACAATAGTTAAAGTACTGATAGCGCTGGAGCTGCAGCGAATGCTGACTGCTGAGACCCTGGGTCGGTATTCACGTGATGAGTCTCTGCTGAGCTGCCATACCTATGCCCTCATTACTACAGAGGCTGGCTACTGGGGTGCAGATACCCTGGGAGATAAGTGGCTTTTCAGCCCTGGCCCCTGGAAGAAGATGACTTCTCTAAGCAGTGAGCTTGAAGAAGTAAGAATCTGTTATGGCATCTTTGTAAGATGAGAAAAAGCACCTGTGAAAATGGCAATACTTTGTGTTGCTGCTGTAGGTTAAGTTCACACAGGTATATTGTTATGGCAAACTTTGTACCAGAAAATTGTATCATATACTCAATGCCGTTGCCTTTTCCACTAATAGTTTTCTGTAAGAAAGGAAAAATGCAGTAAAAATAGATACACAAGAAAGCACTGTGACATGATTCCCATTTAGCATTCTCTAAGCCTGATTTTCTGTTGCTCCACTCCCCTTTTATCTGTAAAAAGTGACTGAAAAGTGGGTGTAAAACATTACCATTCTGATTTGCTAGCATTAACACCTTCCTTGTGTTCACGTTACAGTGGATCAGATGACTAGACAAGATGCCTCGGAGTGGAAGATAAAAGCTTTATTTTTCAGAAGTGCTAAAGTCTGTGTGCCAATGAAATTCAATGAGAGCACAGAGTGTTTAGTCAACCGCTATGTTCTTTTTAAATATCTGGAAAGAGACTTGTACACAGTGCCCTACCTCTTTGAGCCATTTACATTTGTGTAGTGTGAGTGTGAAATCCCATCACCCTGTGAAGGCAATGACCTTCAGTGACTCTGCACAGATACACATCACTGAGCATTTTACAGAGCTGGGTGAAGCTGAAGTCGGCTTTTTGTTGACAACGGTAAAACGTGCTGTGCTGTAAGAAGTACTATGAAAGTACATTGTAATTATATAATTTAGTTGCTAATTATAGATAACAGTTTCAGGTCATCTGGACTGTTTTTAAAAAATCACGTCATAGCACTGCCTTACATTAAGACTTCGTCAGACTTCCTACCTGGAGATTGCTTTATCTATAGTTTCTTTCTCAGTGAGACTTGGCCGTTTGTGCTGTAGTTTTCCTTGCTGGATTTGTGCTGCAGGCTGTTTTTTTTTTTAAAAAAAAACATAGCAATTCAGAAAAAGTAATTCAACCATTTTGAAAGGTGAGTCCAGAGGAAAATGTTTTGTCCATGTTAAAACGCTTCAGAACTAATTTGAAGTGGTGCCTCACCTTCATTCTGGGGGTGTGCATTTCATGTCACTATGAAAACTGGCACAGAGTTGGCTCCCTTATAAGCCTCTGAATAAAAATCAAGGTTCACATAGGCTTAGGAGAGAATTGTGAGTATTCAGTTGCTAGTATCTATGGCTCTGCTGAACTTGTCGAAGCTCCTGTGTATAACCACAATATATAGGGACCTTTCCGAAGAAATTATTAACTAATTTTCTGCTGACACTAGAGGATTTTCCTTGTAACTGCTCTGGACCAAGGCAGTACAGAAGTAAAAAAGAAAGACTATATATTTTGTATTCTCGACATGCTGACCCTGGGAAGGGAAAAGAGATGACTCACAAAGTGGACTAAAGGTAATGTCAGGAAGAAACGCACTTAAATGGGGGAGGAATTCTGTGGCAGAGACAAGAGATGGAGACAGAAACAGAGACAGAGACGGAGACAGAGATGGAGATGGAGAAACTGTCCTGGGAGTAGATGGGCAAGACAGAAGGCTGTGGGAGCGAGAGGGGGCTGCCGAGTCTGGCAAGGGCAGGCAGGGTGGGGAGCTGAGAGAGGAGGAAGAGGGGAGGACTAGTGCTAGCCAGTGGGAATCTGGAGCTGGTAAAGAGACTGGGATTGTTGGTATTAAATGACCCATTTTTTTGAGCACTTGATCTTACAACTGTATCTGCGATTCTTGATCTTTTCCCTGTGTGGGTTTTTATTATTATTATTCTTTGCATACTAACACCAAAAAGATTTGACATCTAGAGAATATAGCTGAACAGAGGTGATACAATTTTTGTTAAAATTAGCTTATTGTGATACCCTGCAAGTACATAAATCCATTATTTATTTAGTTGTCTCTTCTACGCTACTTGGTCTGCTTTTCTAAAATACTTTGTTTTTTAAACTAGAACAGACCTTTAGCTTAGTGCCTTTCTGTTTCTCCTAACTGTTCTGTTCTTAAAAAGAGCAAAATAAATGTTGTGTTTACCTATATATTTAACTCCATTAATGTCACAACAGTTATGCAGATCTGAACTGAACAGCTGGTGCAGGGTTTCTACAACAAATATACACTTGCAAGGCCCCATTTCCTTAGTGGTCTTGAACAAGTGTTTCTTTTACCCAATTCCAGCCCCTGCTATATGTTTTTTTCATATTAGGAATTGTTACAATATTCAAAATGCTTCTTGCTCAAGGAGAAGCCAAGGCTGAGGAAGGAAGAAATGTGCAGAGGAAAATGAGATTCATTCACCCATAATACTTCAAGAGAAGTTAACCACTTTTCCCTCTGTCTGCACAGTTGATGGTAGATCCTTTCTGACAAGTTGAAATATGCTCTGAACGAGAAGTTTTTAACAGTTATACGAAATAATTAAAGAGAGGTGAGTAAGGGCTCTATATTGAATTCTTATTGTACTAAAGGAAAATAAGGTAATACTCTTTCAAACAGCACTTTTTTCAGCCAAAGCTATGTGGTAATATTTTGTTCCTTATGCAACAGATCATCACAGACCCATGTTTAAACTGACCTACTCCCTATATTGGTTAGGGAGAATTATAATATGTTAAATATTTTTCAGATAGTACTTTCTGGAATTTACTTAAGCTCATTATCGTAATTTATTTTGACTTGTAAAAATATTGTTCCTTAAGTAGATTCCTACAGTCAAGACCTCTGATACAGGTGGACTAAACAGCATTATTAAGTGATTTCTGTGGCAATAACAAGCCACAGAAACTGTCTCTCCTGTTCACTATGACATGGCCCTTATCAGATTATAGCAATGGGATCAGCAAGCTCACAAAGCAGAACTTCAGGTACTGAAGTTTGTTAATAATTGTCATAATTCTTTTTGCTGCTATATACAGTTTTCTGAGTATTGGTGGTTCTTTAGATCCTTCTAGCTGGATGTTTTTTCTCTGACTGCCTTTTGAAAACTCTGCTGCTGCAAAAGTGGAAGTTATTAAAGATTTATCCATGTATGAGAACAGCTAGTACAGTTGGCAAATCTTTTCTAATCATATCTGTCAAGAGGGGTTGTAAATAATTTTGAAATGGATTGTCTGATAGTGAATGACGCAAGGGAATTCGACTCAATTGTAGAGTATAAATTGATGGATTTGCATTTTCCCCTTCATTTCAGGCTTTGGATATGTACTCATTTGTAGATCTTTACTCATCGTGTTTGTTTATTTAATATGTAACTGAAGTTATATATACAACAGCTCCCTAAAGCGCTGCTGTTCTTGGGGGGCAGGCTGAATAGGATCTCAGTGTGACTCATGGTGGATACAGCTGCAGACTCAGTTGCACAGCTGTGATTATACTGTATCAAATCAGCTTGTGATGTCCTAGTGTTTGTTGGAAAGGTAAATATGCTTTTGCCTCCTCAATTGATATTTTATTAGGTAAGGCTAGCTGTGGTGCCAAAATATTTTCATTCCACAAGTATATGCCAAGTACCTGGCCTTTCATTTCTGTGCTACCCCAAAACTTCCTCACACTGCCCAGTTTGTCAGATGGCTAGCTAAGACCGCTTTGATGGCTTAGGAGTGCATAGTAGGTCTTTTTTCAAGGCCAGGGATCTGGCCTGCCTATTAGAGGTTTAAATTTGGTATTATGTAGCATAATCCACCAAATGCTTTGGCTATTATGTTCCCTGTAAACATAAAGCAGATTTTGCTGAACTGGACAGCCCCATCAGATCATGTACTTGCGGACTATTTATGATAAAAACATAAGCATAAAATAGTAGCTGCATTTCCATATTACAGGCTGAGGCATACTCAAGAGGGCCCTAATCCTTGACTGCTGCTTTTAGGTACTATTGCAATAGAACTAATATATTGCTGTCTAGAGGCTAACTTGGTCAACTGACAATGCTTTATTGAGCAGAAAAACTCTGCTTTAGTACTTGTGTAGTATTTCTACTGTTTTTTTCTAAACCATTTTTATAGCTTCACAGAATTTAAAATGAATAATTGCCATTACAACATCTAATGTGGCCTGCTATTTATCACAGTCCATTCAGTGTCGTGCTGTTAATTTGTTATGGAGCTCAATAACTTGTATTACTGAAGAACATCTTGTGTTTGATCAAAGGGCATTTCTTGAAAGGCATCCAGCATTTGTGTGAAGGAGCGATGAGAATCTATGTCTCTTAATAGTTCCTTTCCATAGATGATTTCTGATGTCACTTAAGGTGAGGATTTAGATTCCAGATACTCATCTAGCTTTGCATGTGTTTTAAACCTTCATCTTGAAAGATACAGAGGCTTAATTTTATGCATTCTAAATCATCCTGGTAGAGTCAGTGGTATTAATCATAAAGTATAAGTTTCTGTATTTGCCTAAGACTGCATGGGAACAGAAGCATGGAGCAACATTCATACCTATATGTAATCTGGGCTCCCGAAGTTGCTGCAAATGGCAAAACTTCATCTTACTAAGTTTGGATGCATCTTCATTAATAATTATGAGGACTCAACTGAACTAAAATGATAAAATATTCTTAGTTCAATCCCTAAACACATCTCCCAACTGCTCTGCTCTGTAGTTTAGCTAGGTGTGTTTTCCACCTTTTAATATGAGGAATTTTGAATTTAAAAGATGTGAAGACACAGAGAAAATAATAGTGTTTTAATTAACAAATGACATTTCTGTTTGAGAATATGCCTTGTGTGATATGTATGAACTAGCTGATTTGCTTTAGGTTTTCAGTATAGTCATTTAGATGTTGTGACCTAGCAAACCTGTAAATGGATTAATAATATTTAAAGAAAAATATTAAAATAAAAAATACAGGAAAAGTTCTACAGAAAAGAGAATGATAAGTTTTGTTGGAAGAAAATTTCAAAATCAATTGCATTTAGATTAAGTACTTTCCTGCCATTTAAAGTGAGGATCCAAGAAGTCAGAGGATAATGGTTATGTCTATCATTATCATTCCAGTGATAAAATATGTTATATGATGCTGTGACTTAGCTATTCATTTTATTAGAAAACTATGCTTAGTGAATTTAAAATCAGTGAGGGGAGGCATTGCTAAAATTATATGAAGAGAAAATATGGTTTCTAAAATTAGACTCAATAAATTATTCATTTAAGATTCATTATATACTTGAAAATTAGAAATTTACTTAGAATTATTTAATTTGTAACTGGTTGAATCTCAATATCATATTTTACTACATGCAAATCTAAAAGCTGTAATCATTTGAGTTAACATGCTCAGATAATATTTAAAAGGGAAAAAAGAGTGAAATTTATGATAATTGAAAGTCAAGTATCAAAGAAAGAAAATAAAAGACAGACATTTCATCATCCATTTCTCAATGAACGCATTGTCAAAGAATGAGAACAGACATGAAGTGTTTTTCCTCTGGACCGCAGAAGAATTCGTGTTCTTTCAGACTTTTTTTCTACCCTCACAGGTTTTATTACTGAGCACAACATTGTATGGTATGGAGTATCCCTTTGGTCAGCTGTCCCAGCTGTGTCCCCTCCCACTTCTTGTGCACCTCCAGCCTACTTGCTGGCAAGGCAGTGTGAGAAACAGGAAAAAAGTCTCTCACCAGCTCTTGTGGCATGAACGCTAAGCTTTTGGTGGCAGAGTGGATCTTGGTGCAGGCTGATGCCAGGGAGGGTTTGTGCTGAATCGACATACCTTCCTGAAAGCGTGAGCAGCTGTAGTCATTTTTGCAATGCACCAGGTAACACCAGCCTAAAGGAGCAGGGGTTGTAATGCTTTGTAAAGGTATTCTCTATCCTAAAGTATTTGGAATGAACCCAAGCAAAAATTAGAGTTTAGGTAAACTATGGATACTCAAGAAACTTGGCATCACATACTCTGCTAGGCCTTTTCATGTAGAAGTAACATATCGGGACTATTAAAATAAATGCAGCACCAAGTATTTCAGGTTTGCTAAAAAGAACAGAATTTTCTGTGTCTCTAAGACTGATGTATTCTGTTACCTGGATTGGCTTGAATTACTAACAAAGGCAAATGGGTAAAATTAGCACTTGAACGTACCCACACAGCTAAGTGCTAGCCCCTTCTGTGCTCTGAACTAGAGGGGCATTTGCCAACTCCAGTTCAACAGCCATTTCCACAAGTTAGTATGTGACTCATAATAAGCTCAGTAGAGTGGCTGCTCTTACTAGTATGATCACAATTTGCATAAATACAATTATGCCCTTTCCAACTGAGGGCTTGTTTGTGCATCTTTGGCAGAGGTGGCAGAAGAAGTAAGCATGTAGGACTCTGCAGCTGACTGTGTAGATAATGTCCTGGATGGGTTTCAGGACTAATCTAAGTAGGCAGCAGCCCAGGATAATCAGGGTTGGTGAAATTGCCCAGTTGATTATTTTGCATGCTGAGCTTGCTGTTGCTGCCGCAAAGGAGGTTAGTATTTGGTGCAGTGGTTGCTGCTGGAGAGGGGAGAGGATGAGCTGAGCTATCTCTTCAAGCTGCAGTGACAGCTGTGGCCTGGAGGCAGCAGAAACAACAAACCTGGCTGGGAATGTACTCTCACCCTCATCTTTAGCTCCACCTCTTCTGCCTCCCTGGCCCTTACTATGGGACTTCACTAGCCCTCAGTGCAGAAAAAATCAGTTCTGTCTACAAAGTTGAGAAACTGTGCTTTGGCTCTGTGCATATCTGCTAATACTGGTAGCCTCCTGCAGAACAGGGTGGATTAAAGTGTGAGTGGATGTCTTTGTAATGAAGTTTATCAGATCATAATCTAAACCAGCATATTGACCTTGCTCCCTTTGACTTTATAGATGATACCTATTAGTAGGATTGCAATAATATGTGTAAAGGTATTCTACTTTCACTGTTGCAGCAGAACAGTTCATTATGGTTTGTGGGGCTTTGATAAAGGGTTTTCTGTCACAGAAAAATAATTCTTTCAGCTATTGCTATTGACATCTATAACACCTACAGACAAACAGAAAAGGATTAAATAACTAGAATACGAAAGTTAAATAATGAGCAGGTCTCTCTCATATTCTGTAAGGAAAAAATCCCCACCTGTTAAAGGGACTCACAGGTGCTAATTGTTAATCCTGGGGAGAAGGAGAGGCAAGGAAATGAGATGCGCTGGCTCATTTACATTTGCTAATGTTATGTCTTCACTATAGGATCATGGTGCTCACAAAAAAAAAGGAAGAGAGTTGATAAAGAAAGAGAGAAAGTCTTTTCCTATTAGTGATTGCTTTGTTCAGTGCAATAGGTACAGGACTATGTAAACATATTGTTTGATAATGGGTAGGCTTTAATCTCCAGACTTTAGTTCGGGGCTATACTAATTGCCTTGCCTTTTCCTTTTGTTATCAGTTTGGACAATATTGCTTACTGTATCTGAGCTTCTCATACTGGTTATGATGGTGGTGATACCATGAAGTCGGTTCAAAAGCTGGACAGTTTTGCACCTGGTTAGCTAGCAGTCAAGAAAATGATGGAAGAGAAATTTGAATGTGGTGAAGGGAGAAAATGTAATAGTGATTGTGACCATATTCCTGAAGGCTGTTTCAGATTCACTCGGTTGACCACCTCACAGGGTTCTGGTCTGGCCTGTGTAGCTAATCAACAAGAACAGCTGTGGCACAGGTAATAGTGAGTAAAGCAGTCTAAAAGCGAAGGGTTTGTTTCTAGGAGGGCAAGGTGAGAGCTGCAGATTCCGGACGGCCAGCAGTATCTCTCAGTTGCTCTGCAAATCTAGGCTCCACTGCAGTCACTGGGAGTTTTCCCACAGTCTTAAGCATCACCAGGTTTCAGTCTAAATGTTGAAAGAGACATTATCACTGGTTATAAAGCCACTGAAGCGTCCAATTCTAGTGGGAGAAAGTATGTTTCCTACTTTTTATTTTTAAATAAACTTATACTTTAATTTGAAGAGTTTATGCAAAGATTTAGACATTGAGTTTATTTTCTCTTGAATTCATCTGCTCAGAATATTTTTGGCTCCCCTGAATGTAGTAGGAAATCTCTCATAAGCATAATTTGGAATGAGAATTTATGTTTTAATTACAAAAACGAATTCAGTTAATCTATGTGCCTTCAAGTTAACCTGTTTTAAGAAATGCTAATGCTCAGCCACTTTCTTGCAAAGATTAGGGTTCACAGCATAGATTTTTCTGGTAGAAGCCAACAGAAGCTGACCATGACAGTAATACAGTTTGTGAAAATGTTAAGTGGTCATTTGAATCAGATTTCTTAGGAGATCTTCTTTTCAAGAAAAACAACATAAAGTTGAAGCTGGCAGAAAATTATATCGGGCACAAGCATGAATGAAAAAAGATTGTTAAGCAATAGAGAAATATTTAAATATCTGACTGGCAAGTGCAGATTTATGTTGAGGATCTCTATAACACCTGGAGTTTATTGTGCTTGATATTTTTAATCCTACAAAACTTGAAAATTAGAAAAATAAAGAAGAAAGTATTCTGCTTGCTTCTGCACTTTCAGTGACAGTGTTTATCCACAATTTTGAATGAAATATTTGTTGCCTTTAAGAAAACATTATTTCCTTTAATAGGAAAAAATATCAGATTAATTAATGGTATTATAAACCTTTGTTAAGAGTTATGATGGTGAATTGGCATACCAGATTAAGTCTGTTCTCAAGTGCCTGTGCAGGCGTGGCTAAGTAAAGCATTTGTACCTCTGCAGTGAAAATCATCTGCACATTAATTAATTGCATCTGTACCCAGACTGCAATGTTTTTGTAAAGCTATGCCTCATCTTTGATTGAAATTTTTAGTCTTCTTTTCAAATACAGTGATATTATTTGTAAAAGAAAGTGAATTACATTTATGCACATACTCCCATATGAGGGCCCTGGAGAGTTATCTTAAGGATTTTTTGACAGTTTCTTTTTATGAGAATATTTAGAAAAAATATCATCACAAATATAGAATCATAGAATCGTTAAGGTTGAAAGGGACCTTTAAGATCATTGAGTCCAACCATTAACCTAACCTGACAAAACCACTTCCATCCATATCCCCAAGTACCATGTCTACCCTTTTTTAAAAAACCTCCAGGGATGATGAATCCACCACCTCCCTGGGCAGCCTATTCCAATGCTGGATAACCCTTTCAGTGAAAAACTTTTCCTAATATCCAACCTAAACCTCGCCTGGCTTAACTTGAACCCATTTCCTCTCGTCCTGTCACTTGTCACTAGGGAGAAGAGGTCAGTCCCCATCTCTCTACAACCTCCTTTCAGGTACTTGTAGAGAGTGATAAGGTTTCACAGTCATTCACAGGGTTCAACAGTGCAAGAGAGAAGTATATCGGTGGAAGAGTAATATTCAGGCCAGGGAAATTTAAACTAATGGTGGATAGCAGATGCGCTTTTGAAGTCCAGTGTTAAAATATCTCTCTGATAAGAAGGTTGTAAGGATTACATATTTTTATAGCATCACACATATGACTAAGCGGTAAACAGCATGTCATGTACATTCTTTTTCCTAAAGTAGATTGTGTCATAACACTTGATTTATGGCATGATACAATGTAGGATTGTAATACAGTTGAAAAGTGTGCATATGACGTGTTCTGCTTCCTTGATGTGCATTCCTCATGGAACAAAATGCTCACAGTATGAATAAATTATAGTAGAAAAAAAGGTAGGTAATATTTTACTTTTAGCCAGACACTTAGACTAAAAAATAATAAAGCAGTGTTCTGGCACAACAAATTCTTAAGTATGATAAAGCTGAGATAATGTGATTGTAGACTTTGAATTTTTAGTACTATGTTCAGTCAAAGTGCCAATGAAATATTTTAAGTGTTTAATCTAAATTAATCTCCCAGTTTTCTGTCCTAGAACTTATTTTGCAGCTGTAGACATTTATATCTACAGGGACTTTTATTTTTCATAACTAGTTTCTTGATTCGGCTTATCGATAAACAACTTAGGCATTCTTATCTTTTGGTTGACATTACTTACATTTGCAGAAAGAGTTCGTTTGGGATGGGATGCTCTCCTAAGGCAGTCAGGAGAACAGCACAACACATTCGTTGTTAAGAATGGAAGGGACAAGAGAATACAATCATTGTAATGCAGCGCTCGTGTACTGAGGTGAACTTAAAAGGGCAGACTTGTTAGCTGTGACCTTCTTTCTATACCATAATTTGTCTGATTGTTAATGATTTTCTTTGTGAATGCAAATTGTGAAGGTTTGCTACACACAACAGTTGCAGTATAACAGTTATAAACTCTGGAAAAGAGTTGGGGGATATGACGAAAAATGAGAAAACAAAACTCCTTAGTCCCTTCACAAAGTCTGTAGGCAGACCACAGTTTGTTTAGAAGACTACCTTTATTGCTAGGTGTATCTAGGATGTGGAAAATCTGTAGTCAGTGAAAAATTATGCATTTTTCCCCTCTGTTTGCTTTTTGTGTTCTGTGACATCAATAAACAAACATCTGCCCTACAGGAGCCCCATAATCCTCTATAACTCAAGTCTTTGGGATTAATCACCTTTTATCTGAACATATTTCTGTGTCTAATCTTTAGTCTTTTCTATGTTCTGGGTTTTTTGCCCTGCTAGTGTTGATTTAAACATTACCCTTCAGAAAACACACTTTTAATGAAGTAGCTGTGTTCTAAGATGTATGTAAAGCTAATAAGAAGATTTGATTTTTTCTTCACAGATATTTATATTTCTTAGCAAAGAGACAAACTGGAGCTTTTGGGGAGGGGAAAAAAAAAGGTGGCTGTTTGTGACCTAATGAAATTTCAAAAATTCGTTCTGCGACAGGATAAGGTTTGATCAAGCAAAGTATTCATGTTCACAAAAGAAATTAAATTAGGATTGTATTCTGGAATTGAAAAGCTTGGAACCTTTATATCACAGGCAAAAATTTATGTTGGTTTGCTCACAATTTGTTCAAAGTGGATTCATTTCCATGGTATTTTGGTGGTAAAACATTTGGCAAGTTATTTCCTAACAGTGATGCTAGCATGGTCCAATGCTATGAAAAAAATTGGATAATGAGATAGTCAGAAAGTGTCTGCCAACCTGAGGAGGCAGAGACACACAGCATAATCAGTCTTTGCTTTTTCTGGCACCCTAGTAAAGAAAAGGGGATAAAACAGTTGGAATGGAGAGAAGAGAGACACAAACAGTAATAGTGGCAGCAAGGAAAAGAAAGAAAAATGGGAACTGTGTGGACTTGACAAGAGGCCTTTGCAACAAAGAGAATTGGGACACAGGGCTGATCTGGGTCTGTGTAGTAGGATAGGAGTGCAGTAAATCCGGGCTAACACCCTAGATTCAGACATAAGACTACAGAGTGGCAATGCAGCAAACAGAGCGATCGTGAAGTTAATGCCCGTCATTGACCTGAGTAGGACCGTTAAAATGGCTAAAAGCATTGCTAATACAAATCCTCCAAGTTCTCTCATGGCTGCTCACTGCATGGCCACTGTAAAAGAGAGAAATGAAATGGTCTGGTTGTGGAACTTTGAAGCTTTTATTGCAATTTCAGCTTCTTAAATACTGTTCTGTTTTCCTGAAGTTCAGTGATTTGTTTGGTCAACAAATAGGATGGGCTGACATATGTTTTTGAAGAGAAAATGAATTGTACTGGGCGTGGGGCATATTTTTTATTCTGAACATTTATCCTTTTGCATGTCAGATCAAACTAATCCCACCTACAGCTCACCGACTAAAATAGAGATACAAATAAGCGGTTTTACATACAAAGAAAGTAAATGCATAATTCATTTCCTTCCTTCTCCTTTCTTTTTAATGTTTGAATTATAACATTTTGAGAGAATTTATAAACCAAAATTTGAAGTTTATTTCCCTTCAAGACTGTTAAATGCTATACTCTTAGATAAATATATACAAATTCCGATTTTTGTGTTCTTCCTTACCTAATCTTTCAAATTTGAAATACTTTGTGAATGGTATGTGGGATCGAGTGCACCCTCAGCAAGTTTGCAGATGACACCAAGCTGAGTGATGTGGCTGATATGCCTGAGGGACAGGATGCCATCCAGAGGGACCCGGACAAGCTCAGGAAGTGGACCTGTGTGAACCTCATGAGGTTCAACAAGGCCAAGTGCAAGATCCTGCACCTGTGTCAGGCCAGCCCCCTCTACCAATACAGGCTGGGGGATGAAGGGCTTGGGAGCAGCCCTGCCGAGACGGGCTTGGGGGTACTGGGGGATGAAAAGTGGGACATGAGCAGACAATGTGCACTCACAGCCCAGAAGGCCAACCGTATCCTGGGCTTCATCAAAAGCAGCACGGCCAGCAGGTCGAGGGAGGTGATTCTGCCCCTCTACTCTGCTTTGGTGAGACCTCACCTGGAGTACTGCATCCAGCTCTGGAGTCCTCAGCACAGGAAGGTCATGGACCTGTTGCAGCACGTCCAGAGGAGGGCCACAAAAATGATCAGAGGGTTGGAGCACCTCTCCTATGAGAACAGGCTAAATGAGTTGGGGTTGTTCAGCCTGGAGAAGGGGACACTTTATTGCGGCCTTTCAGTACTTAAAGGGGGCTTATAAGAAAGATGGGGACAAACTTTTTATCGGGGCTTCTTGTGATAGGACAAGGGGTAATGGCTTTAAACTAAAAGAGGGTCGATTTAGACTAGATATAAGGAAGAAACTTTTTATGATGAAGGTGGTGAAACACTGGCACAGGTTGCCCAGAGAGGTGGTAGATGCGCCATGCCTGGAAACATTCAAGGTCAGGTTGGACGGGGCTCTGAGCAACCTGATCTAGCTGAAGATGTTCCTGCTCATTGCAAGGGGGGTTGGACTAGATGACCTTTAAAGGTCCCTTCCAACCCAAAATATTCTGATTTTCTTTTTAAAGTATTCTGAGATCTAAGGGTGAAATTTGCAATGTTGGTGTTAGATGAAGAAAATAGGCAAGTATGTAACAGCAGCCCTGATGAATCTGTAAATACGTGTTAAATACTATCAATATTTTATAAAATATATAAAATATATTTTTTAATATGAAATGAATCCATTATACCAGATAAATTTATCCGTTAAGGCCTCCATTGCAAACTTTGAAATTGCAATACACATAATTTTATTATTATTTCAAAAGGAAAAATGTAGAAACTTTAGTAGATTCAAGAACAACAAGAAAAATCCAATGTTTTACAAATACGATGAAGCTACTTTTCCCATTTCCTAAATCAATCAAATAATTAGAAAAGATTCAGGATATGTACTATGCAATAGTCTAAGCTTGCTGTATGGCTTACGTATGTCTTTGCTTATACACAGTATCTGCAGTGTTGCACAGAACTCACAACTGAAGAGATAGGAAGGAAAGCAGAGACAAAACAGAGAACTTGACATCAACAAAGCATTTTCCATTTCTTAGTACTTTGTTTTTTTGGTCTGCATGATCTATAAAAAAATAAAATTATATATAACTCATTATGTTACTGTTAGTGGTAACTCCTATTACTATTTGATTCATATGTCATATAAATAAATTAGAACATGGAGGAAAGACAAACGTGGAAGTTACTTTCTCATTCAAAGTAGAAATTCAGTAAAGAAGCAAAGTATATTCTTAGCACAGTGTATTCATTTAATATTATCAGATGTTTTATATCTTCTTTGGCTATGGCTGAAAGTGCTTTCAGTCCTCTGAAAGATGACTGTAAAACTGGCATCTTAGTGAAAAGACCTGCTATCCCTGTCAAATCTCTTCATTCTGCTAAGCTGTTTTTTGCTGTGCTTCTTGTTAAGCGCCCCAGAAAGCTGGGAGAAGGAGATGGTTTGCTTCTCATTCCCAAACATCAGCAAAGTTCTACTTGCAGAGCAATTTGCAGTTGGAGGTGTATAATCCTGAAGAGGCTCTTAAGGGGCAGGTTGATTTTCCTGTGAAATTGGTGACAAGAACTGCCATTTAAAGTTGTAATATGGGCAGATTTCATCCAGAAACCACTGAGAGTTCAGTGTGGAGCTCCACATTTTTATAATGCCTTTCAGCTAAGCAATGACTGGAAATCTCAGTTGTAGTTGTGATGTTCATTGACAACATCTGCTTTTTGTCTGAGACACTCACCTTTGCCTTTTTGTGGTGTTTAGGCTGCTGAAGTTCTTGTTTTGAAAGTACAAGCTATATGAGAGTTTCCAATTATGCCAGTTTTTAAGACATTAGATGCTTGATTTCTTTTACCCAGCATCCTATTCAGGCATTTACAACACCGCAAAGAGAATGGCTGAAAAATACTAGCAATTGAGAGTGAAAATCCAGCGTGGGAAGTGTATGTGGTATCTAATGTTGGCCTATGGGAAGCTCTTTATTAACATACGGAACTTGCTTTAGAGAAGTGTATTAGCATATGCACAAAAATCCTTTTTGCCTGTAGTTGAAAAATATGGTAGGAAAAAGTACAAAAATTGAATTCACTTTTCAGTTTGAAATGTTAATGTGTACTGGGATCAGAGTCATGAATAATGAACATGGCAGAGCAAAGGGCAGAATATGCAAGTCATGAATTCAGAAGTCAGCTGAGATTTTCTCTGTTTCCTTTGGAAGCATTTATATGGATTATGGTTATTTTTTCCAGTTAGTATAATGTTAATGTATAATCAAATCTAGGACTTTAATGGACTAGTTTATACTTATAACTTACTCCATATTCTCCCAGTAGCTAGCAGTATGAAATAATATGGTAATATGAAACATATGAAACATGTTTCCAGGAACAGAAACAGTGTGGTAATACTTTTAAACATTGACTGTTGATAGTAATGATGAAACAGACAGATAACACTATCATTTTTCTTTATCGATCGCATTATGTTCCCCATAGGCTGCACAAGATAGCGTAGACTTTTCAGAAGTTCTAATGAGAAACAGGCTGCAGACTTATGTGCAATGTCTGTGGAAGAGCTAAATAATAAAAATATATTTGATGATAAACTGAAGCATTGGACCAGGCTGCCCAGGGTAGTGGTGGAGTCACCATCCCTGGAGCTATTTAAAAGACATGTAGATGTGGTGTTTAGGGACGTGGTTTAGGAGTGGGCTTGGCAGTGCTAGGTTAACGGTTGGACTCGATGATCTTAAAGGTCTTTTCCAACCTAAACAATTCTATGATTCTATGAGTAAAAAAGCTGTATTCAATATCTAAAAAATTTATATTGTTTTACTGTAAGCGGTAATGACAAATTTCTGGAACAATTCCATTAAATGCAGCATTACATGCTTACAGAAAGACCAAAAGGTTTGTGAATATTAACATAAGACTTTTGTAACAATGCTCCTTTACACATTTCAGCTTAGTATAACCCATGTGAATCACCCAAGTCACCCAAGGTGAATTTTTTTTCAAACTACAAAAATAATTACTCTTGACGGATGAAAGTGGTAGTCTAATTTTTGTAGTATTTTATAAATTCCAAAATGAGAATTTTGTATATGAAGAAACACATTTTCCTCCCTATTCTGCAAAAAAATATGAGCATGAATGTTTAGTGTTTTTAATGTAATATAATTAGTGAGGATACTTCTGTTTGTGTGATCTTCATTTCTGTGATGTTAGCAGAAAACAAAACAATCACCATCAACAGTCATAAAGTATGCATTTAAAAGTGCTATATTTAGATAAACCAAGTATTTTCCTAAATGAAAAGAAAAAACTACTATATAAATACAATTTGAGAAATGGTGACCAGATTGTTACTTACATCTGTATTTGCAATGCCAGCTGACGACATTCTGGCTGATGTCAAAAATAGACTGAGAACAGTATTTTGATGTTGTTAAATAGAACGTGGTACCTGCTAAGGTATAATGAAGATTTTTTTAATGTTGAAATGAATAATATTCAAATTGAGTAAAAAATTATGTTTCTGTACTCCCAAACATCACAGCTGCAAGTACATTTATTTTTTTCATTTTATTAGTACATAGGCTGAGTAATTAAATTTAAATTCCTTTTATGTGAAATAGCTGAACTAAGCAAACCTTTGATGTAATTTCTTTCTGTTTTCCTAATTATCCTACTAGAATGTTATTTAACTCAAAAGCAAGCAAGAACTGGAAATAGGAGCTTTATAAAAAAACTACTGATGTAAAAAAATTAAAATTACTCTTCAAAACTAATTCACAGTGTGACAAAATAAGTTCCTGCATACCAGCCTGAGGAATCTGAGCCCTGAGCGTTCACCTTTGAGAATACATTTGCTCTTTTGTGCATAGAATCAGAGCCCACATCTGATTACTTCTTCCCTTGAAATGAAATTTGGATACAACATTGTTCTGTTTCAGAATCAAGTATGAATTCAAAAAAATCAGTAACAAGATGGCATGGTCAGCTGTACTTTGCTTCCTTAAATATCTGCTTTGTACCAATATCTTTAATCTGAATATCTCATGGTCCTTTCCAGCAGGCATCTGCTTTCTTCATTATAGGGGATGGATGGTGTCTGGAGAAATGAGACAGATATTTATTCCTTTAATTCTCATTGAAAGAGCCTGGATTATTTTAACTGTCCATTTTTTCGTGGTCCTTAGCAGAACACTCATCACAGTAGTATTTGAGTAGCTCACATTCATTCCTTTATCTCTGTAGGTGGAAGAAAGCTTTATTATCTTGATTTTATGGACTGGAAATCAATGGATCACTGTCAGAACAAAGCTTAGCATTCAGATCCCTTGTATTTTGAGCTCATTACTGTTCTGGGAAGAACTGAAGATTCACATTTCAGTTAACCTTCGTTATAACTGTTAGATTTCAGTTGGGGGTCACTTGCCAAAATCTTGGTTGAAGTGATGTTCTATTCAGACACAAAGCATTTAAACAAAGCAATAGATCTAATTTTTTTCCTGCATTCAGGAATAATCCTGTCTAACCTCCAGGCTTGCTCCTTTGACTTTCTGTGTGCTAGTCTTCTTCCTTTGGTCCGCTCTGGGTCTTGTAAGATTTTGCAAACAACAAAATCCTCTAAATTCTCAAACTGTGATACCCATTTGAGTCTTTTCTATTAGCGCTACTAGCATTTGTTCATTGCTGTACATTGACTTCATACCCCTTTCGCTATGTTCAAAGCTCTCCTAAATCTACTCTTTTTATGATTTATCTTTAGCAGATTGGGTAACCAAGACATTGTACAAGGCCAGAGCTGGGAACAGGGCCTGAAGTCACCAGTGTGGAACATCTGCCTTTGTTACACAGTGTATGAGAAAGAACAATCCATACCAGTGCTTCCTTGTGCTGTCTCTGCTCGCTGGTTCTCCTGATGGGTGCCTTTGAGCCAGGGAAAGAACTGCAGAGTCTTGACATCCATCATACCTGGTTTCCTGGTTACACAACAGTTCTGAAAGTGTTTATTACAAGAATAGGCAGCTTCCACAAAAGCGAAAAAATGCATTAATCTTGCAGAGTCAACTATTTTATGAGGCCTGTCATAAACGAAATAGCTCCCATTCCTCAATGTACCCAAGCTGTGTAGATGAGGTCAATGGTCACTTTGGTCTTCTGCTACACTGGGAATTGGTAACTCATAACCTATGGCTTACAGTAAGGTGTTGCCTGGAATGCTTCCTTCTCGTGTTCGGGGCCACGTAGAATTAAGTATGAAAGCTGCAGCTGCCAGTGACAGGACTACGGTATTGTCTGCAGTGTAATACTGGCTCAGGAACCTTTCTCATGGTCAGCTGGGACAACTTTTGTAGCTGAGTAAGTTTGTATTCCGAAGCTGTCTTTCACTAGCATTGCATTCACCTATTTATTTAGCTCCCGTGTCTTATTACATGATGTTGATTGCACGTGACAGAGTTCTTGAAGATAAGAAGAGGAAAAGATTTTATGGTTGTAAAGAACACTTTGGTAAAAGACTGTGAATGGTCCTATTGAATTCCTTCCATTCTCTCTAGGAATAGGCAAATTCCTACTAAGTTCTTGGTGTGTGCAGTACCTGGTATTAAAGAAAAAGTGCAGTAAGTTTTTTACCTTTCCCCCATTGGGACACTCTAACACTTGTAAAGATATGAAGGCCAGGGAGTAGGGGATTTTTGTATCATCAAACTTTGTTGCTTCTGACTTTACTAAAAGAAATAACAAATTGTTTATTATACTTTGCTTATAAAAGAAAGGATGTAAAAGCAAACAAAAAAGAAAATTATAAGAGCCTGATCTTAAGAACAGTCATATGTGAAATGAGGAAGCCATTTGTTTCATAAGAGCTCATTTGAGAACAACGAGGAAAGAGAAAAGATGCGGAATTGTGGCAGAGAAACAGTTAAATTCTATAACTGATTTAATTGAGACATGTAGTTTGCCAAAGTTGTTATTCCTAAAGCATATCATACTTGCCAGTTCTTTATCGGATTTGACAGAGGATGATCTAAAAAAAAATAGTCAGGAACAGCAATGTCACCCTAAAAAGTCATTAACTGCTTTTGTTGTTTACAGTGTATAGCTATGAGCATAGCCAATCCTACATTTGCAAAAACCCGTGATATCTATTTCAACAAATAGATTGCAGAAATGGGAATTAAAATCACAGTCCATTATGAAATGTATAGTAATAAATTTTAATAGTGTCATTCTTTGTATCTGCAGTATTACTAATCAAGATTTCATTTTAAGCTAATTTTATTTTCTTTTGATAGATACTAATAGTCTAAATTTACTTGCTTAATAGTGAGCAGCAACAGAAGAATACTGAGGTTAAAATTGTTTCTAATCACAGTAAAATAAAATATTATCGCAGACTTTTTTAAAACGACAGATTCAGGTAATAAAATATTCTAATCATAATAAATGTATTATAGCTTATTCAAGGCTTTGCTTTTTTATAAAACCTTGACTTGGGCGAGGACTGCCGTTCTTACAGCACAGCAAAGATGCTTTATGGTATTTTGTCTGTGCTGAGCAGACACATGCAGAAAGGAACGTTTGGGGACTTCTAAGAAAAAAATGCTGAGCAGTCTTGCAAAGGACTAATGGGTGCATTTACAAGTGTTCACTGCCGTATTTAAATCAGGAGAATGATCCTTCCGTTGTTTACAAGTCAGCTGGCCAATATCTGTTAAGGTCAGTGTGATGACACCTGTGGCAGCTGGACCCCACAGCTGTTTTTTTTTCGCATCTGAGTCCCGTACAGAGATATCAAGAATGCACAATTGGGAAAAGAGCCAGCCTCTGCCCTGATTTCCTCTCCTTTACCATAAAACCTTTATTTTTAACAGTAATATTTGAATATAGTCTTCTTTAGGTGATAGCGGGTTAGTACAATAGCAGTTTATCTGAACATGAAACTGATATGGAGAGTCACAAGGCAAATGTGAACAGCCTTTTATTTGAAGGATTGTGTTAATCTACATTAATTGTATTGTCAAGTAAGGCACACACCTAAGGAAAGGAGCAACTGAAGCCAGGGAGAAGAGGATGTTTTAAAAATGGCTACAAATGTATCTTACACAATTCTAGCTGAACTCACTTGGTGGCTTTTGAAGCATTTTGCTTTGTTATCCTTGAGATAACACGAATGAGTTATTAACCTCATTTGGAGCACTATAGTTTCAGTGTTTATATCAGAAATGCACAACTTCTGTTCTGTGAATATAGTTCTTCTACCTGGAGAAAAGGATAGTGCCAGAATGGTGCTCACGTGCACTATTTTTTTGCTTCTGAAAAACTCTTTAGGTGTGAGCTACACAAGCTACACTGGCTGAAGGACTGCTTTGTGCAATAAGATTCTCCATAAAGTAGGATCTGGTTCAAATTATGAGGTGAAATTCCCTGCTGTTTTTGCAGACGTTAAGTATTATGATTTTCTTTCTCCTCTCACCTCAACTTTCTAAAAATTTAAAGACAAGCAAGTAGAGGATGTGAGGAAATTTTCCTTAAAAAGCAGTGAAAAATACTGACCTTTTGCTTAAACTCATTCTGGAAGTATTTAGCCTCAGGAGATATATTTTTGGATAATTGTGATCATATAAAAACAGGAGACTGAGATTAAATCCCTTATGTAAGTTTCATTACAGCTTCAGCTACCATGAAGGCTATAATTATGGCAGTAGTTCTTGTTGACTGTGGAAAGGTCCCTGAGCAACATGCTTATTTATGTATTCAGCTAAATGAAATAATTACAGAGCTATCATCAACCAACTATTCTTTTGTGGAACCTTCTTCCATTGTTCTGTATTCTTTTGAAATCATGAAGACAGTGAAAATTACAATTAAGAAATCTACTTTTTATCATTAGGTTTCAAAATTAATTTTGGAATGTGAATGTATCTATATGTCTCTATATATGACTTCAACAATCTTACCTTTATATCTCCACATTTTACTAACCACATTGGTTCTCTTTGAAGAACATCCTTAGACAATTTCTATTTGAAGGAGGTTTCCATCCAGTTTGTATACATAGACATGAGCAGTCCTGGGTGGATGTTGGGAAGAGGATTATTTGTTTTGTTTTAATCATATAATAAAATTTAATGTTTGTTTGTTAAGTAGATTTTTATAAATTCTTGTCATTTACTAAGCATAAGTACAGTAGAGCTAGGAAAAGGCAGAACTGCAACCCTAGAAATTATTGAAGAAAAATCAAGTCCTATATTTCTCAAGTTTGGCACTGGAAATTGTTTGGAACATTTCACAGTTTTTGCTTCTATGTCTGTATGTCAGCAGCTCGTTTTACAAGAGGGCAGTTATAGCATGCACTTCATTTCATTATGCAGACAGGCCACGCAGAAAAATTCCTTGAATTTAACCCTGGCTCTTGCAGAACTAGCATACTCTGAGAGCACCAGAGAAATACTCTCAGGAAACAAATAATTTTGTATTTAGGTCTGCATTTGGATTACGTTCAGTAAGTAATGAAATGGGTCATTAAATGAAGAAACAAATATATCGATTAGTTACTTATTTAATCTATACCCTTTGTTCTGTGCACAGATGATGATTGTGGTCCTGGGGGATGGGGGAGTTTGCCATCATATTATGAAAAGTTATACATTAATTCATTTTTGTAGGGACTAAATTAATGCTTCATGGCAAACTAAGTCTCATATCATTCTTACCTTCTGTATATTTCATTTTGCAACCTAACCAGACATATGTGAATTTCCCTGCATGGGCATATGTACATATAAACATATGCAGGCACAAAATAAGGTTGATGGTGCTGAGGTGTCTTAAAAAACAACCACGGTCATTGGTATTTTATTTTTGCACATCTGCTCTTTAAGCTATAAAACAGGTATAACGGATCATTGCTCTAAACTAATTTGATTATATAGTATCACGCTGTCAAGCCTGTGCATAGAAGGTATGAAACTAAATTAGCTAATTATGATTGTTACTTCTGGAATCCACTGGAGTTTCATTTTCAGGTTTTCTGTTCCTCTTTAAGGAGGGAATTGATTTCCTTCAAAGAAGGTGGTTTGACAAAAATAACACGTAACCAAACTTAAAACAATAGGTGTTTTTACATATACCAAATTACTTTCTCCGTTGTGACTATTAAAGGGGAGATCAATAATTAATGATCCAATTACTAGTTTACAGAGGCTTTTATTGCAGCGTCAAGGTGATGAAAAACCCTCTAGCACTGATTTTTTTGCTGCCACTCCAGTTTACTGGATCAGCAGATGCACTGCATGCTCCTAGGCCGTTTACAGCATGTGTGCTCCCAGGGGTGGGTGATGCTTTGGATTTACTGCTGTGATTAAGATCTTGTTTCTTAAATCATTTTAACAGTGAAGTGACCCTGTGTTGTGTCTGCTGCAGTTTAGAAATCAGTTTTGAGAAGGTAGCAGGGTGAATTATTTAAAAATTACACCTGTTTAGACAATCTGTTAGGCTGTCATTAGTGTTCCCCATGTGACATATTAGATCAGCTTTAAAGAAAAAAACTGCTATGATTTATATTGAAATGATGTATTTCCTTACTACAAAGAGTTTAATCTTAAACTGGTGATGTATACCACAGTAGTTGTGTTTCCCTCTCAATTGTTAGGTAGAATTTTAAAATTTGCCTATGGCTATCTGCATAATGCAAATTGAGAATTATAGACAAGAAAATCAATCATCTTAACTCCTGAGTGGTTGTTTGCTATTCAAAATGCCTAGTTATTCAAGTATGTAATACAGAAGATTTTGTTTTTAAGGTTATTCTTATTTCTATTTTTAAATATGTGTTGATTATGACATAGAGTGAATTTAGAGTCCTTTTCTGTGCCCACTCAGAGCATGTAATAAATTAGTGGGAATACCATGCTCAAAAATGTGGACTGGACCTTTTTTGTGTTACCCCCTTCCCTCCAGCTGTCCTTATAGGACAACAGCTACGCTCAAGGGTAAAAGTGGAGGATATTTTTTCCTCCCAAACAAAACCTAGTAAATGAACAGAAAAAAAGCAATGATGAACTGGATTTTAGATATGGTTTGATTATTTTATAATATTGTTTCACTTCAAAATTATAAATATTTCTAGTTTTAAATGATATATTATTTTACTTTTTATTGTATTATTCTATTAGGTACACAGACACATTATTTATTTATTGGTTATCTCATACTGAAAATCACAAAATGACTATTTCTTAATATCACTTTTTGGTTGCAAGACGTCAGGGATCCTGACTGGAAGTAGTGAAGAGAAAGGAAAAAGATGCGATCAATGAAATAACTGGCTGATCCTCAATCATAATATATGGGTGGCTGTTGGGCCGATGGTGGAAATTGATTCTAGATAATGATGTGCCTATGATTCTGTGATTCTGTGATAGAGGGCATCTCTATGTTAGTAGCGTCTCCTTTCATTAGGATTATCTCTGTGAATTTGGGGATAAAAATATAGAAAGCTATTATGAATTAATATATTTATGTTTCTTTAAAACTAAGCTAAGAAGATTTTCCTTTCCTTCCTGACGAGTTCACTATTTCAGCTTTACTTATGGTTGATTGTTCTCTTGATGAAATTGATACAGCTCTGTCATGAGTACAACTGACATGTGAAGTTTATGTTCCTGTTTGTGAATTTGACATCACATCTCATCCTGTTGTCTTCACTTTGTAAATTTGAGGCTTACTTAGTAATTAAGATATACTGATTCAAAGTAGATTAGGGTGATTTTCTGTAATAATTAGTGTTGACATCAAAGCACTAAAGCTTGAAAGTAAATAAGTACACAATATAAGGGTTTAGTTTTTCTGCATTTTTTTTTCTGTCACTAGTTAGTATTGGATCTATGCGTATGTATACATATTGAGAAAATAAATATATATTGTTATTATTTGCATAGGCTTCAGCTGTTCTAGTAACTTTAAATGTATTATTTGAAGAAAACATTTGTATAGACTCCCTGTCAACAGATGCCCATTTCTAAAAGTTAAATTGCACCTGGTGGAACACTGCCTCTCACAGGCAGAGAGCTGATATGTCTGTCCAAAATGTCCAAATAGAAATAAATTCACATTTAGGATTCAGTGCAGTAAATCCTATGCCCCTGGGACTTCCAGATGCCAAGCAGCCTTCATGGAGCTACTCTGACAGTCATTTTGCCAAAGTCGCAACTTCAGGATGTAAAAAGAGCGTGTATCTGTGGAAAGCTGAATATAGAGTAAGCCAGCACAAAGTGAACTGCATGAGTAAATATGTCTACTAATGCTAAATAGAGTTTTATTGAAGCTACTTATTTCTTCAGTTTAACCAAGCCTCCTTCAGTGAGTGTAAATAAAATGGTAATGAAAAGAAAAATCTAACGGAAATAGGTATCACCAGCACACAAGACCAAAACCTGTTTCTTCAACATTGCAGCTGTTTCTCACAAATTTTCACAGTGCTCCAATTATGAAGTGAGTTCTCTTCCAGGGTGCTATAAGGCATGTTTCCATCTGGCTTGTCAGGTTTTACTGTTGCCTTGCTGTTGGCAGCAACGCAGTTGAATTTGCCTGGGCTATTTTCAAAGTCTGAGGAAGGAATTTGTGGTGTATGTGCAGAGTGGTTCCCAGTCGTGCAGCAGTTCTTATGCATCATAGAACTGTGGATCTTCTGTGCTTGTATGACAGAACTGTGCTGGCTTAGCAGTCATTTTCCAAGGTGATTCATTTTTCTGAGCCAGCAATTTGGGGAACACAGGGTTTTTTCATACCTTCCACCAGACACCAGTTAATTCCTAGATGCATTATACCCAAGAGCTCGTTAACTTTCAGTAGACTAGTCTGTGAAGAAAGGTAGGCTCGTTCAGGACACCTAACTAGTCTATCTACTTTAGGTGATGGGAATATCATTACAGTATTACAGAGGACTGAGCACTGAAACAAGGGCCAGTTATGGGATTCTTTAATGGTATTAATAGGTTTTATTCTTGCTTGCATTACTAATAGTGCTTGTTTCCTCTTTAAACGGGTCCTTCATTCAGGTATAGTCAAGCTGGTATTGCTGATACTGGTTCCAAGCCTGAGACGGTGAAGAACTTGCAATGAAGCTGTCAGCTGGAACTCTAGGGTGGACAGGTGTATGGTAATGACAGATAAGCAAGGAAGATGTGTGAGGTCAGCCCATGAACATATGTATGGTCTTTGTGCACGTGAGTAGGGAAGAAAAAGGAAAAAGGCACATGCTGTAAGAAGGGACTGAAAATTTTGATTATTTAGAATAATAATAAAAAAGTAGTATAGTGCTTTTGATTACTTACTACTGGGCATGATCCAGAAATACTGTCTTATCTGCGCTTTCCAAAGCATGCTTTTCTTTGTGTTCTCCTGAAGGAATTTCCTTTTCCAGGCATAGGCTCAAAACTTCCTACAAAGAGAAGGGAAGGAAGGAGTGGAAAAGTGAAAATGACTGAAGTAGGGTCAAATATGTACTTTGGAGTAAAATTCTGCTCAAGACAAAGTCTTGAAGACAATCACATGAGAGAGAAATCCATAGGATATCGTGTTTAATTAGTTCCAGTTTTCCCGGATGTTAGTAGAAATAGAGTAGCGGGGAACATACGACAAAGGTGTGCAAATCTGAGAAACTTGAATATTAATAAGGTATCAGCTGGCAGTGGTGGATGGTGTTCCCAGTATAAAATGTCTGGCAGTTTCCCATGACATCTTAACAGTACTGGTCTATTTTCTTGGTGGCCCAGAGTGTGAGTTTGTGCACTAGATCACATGATAGAGGCCATGATGTGACATATAGGGTCACACTCCAGGTGTCATATGAGAGGCATGTCTGTAAGTGTATGAGGTCGTGTAGCATGTGCACTGTGCTGTGGCTGGAAGCTTCTATTCCAGTGGGAGTCTCATGAGTGTGGACTTCCATTAAGGAATTGTGGTATTTCTTTGTCTCTTTTTCTTTTATTTTTTTAGCTCCAGCCCGCTGGTTTTAATATGCAGTAGCTTTCTACAGGAAGAAGCCCATTTATCACACAAATGTATTTGCTATATTGATATGCTTTCTTTCAATTTATTCCAAGGAAAGACATTTTTCACAATATATTTGACTAATAGACTAAGCCTAATTTTGTTTTAGAAAATGTAATTTTGAAGAAAGTCCTTCCTGTAATTTAAATCCTTCCAGCAAAGCATACTTAAGAAAATACTTCCAGTAAATATTCTTCTCTCAACAGTGATTCTGTGAGTGAGTCTCAGTTTCAGAAAGGCAGCCAGAACCAAATAGTCATGCTGAAACCTTTTCACCCTTTACATTATATATTTCTTTCTGTAAAGAGTAGTATCCTCTCTGTTGAGCAGTACTAGTAGTAGTTGAATACAAGGCTACATATTGTTTGAGGGTAAACCAGGGTCTTCAATTTTAATAACATTTTTTTCCTAAACAGTATCACTTAAAAAAAAAAAAAAAAAAGAAAAAGAAATCAAGAGCTTTTTAAATTCTTAATGACTAACCCATCTAGACCAGGGAAGTTTCTTTGGTGGCATTATCTCTAGTCAATGCCCACATGCTCTCCATGTCATCATTCCTGCCACATGCTTATGCATGGCTATGTGTTCCTCCTTTCCCCAAATGATTCTCCCACCTGACTTGTGGAAGCAGGACTCTGCTGTTCAGAATCTTCTTCCAGCTGTGTAGCTTCCCTTTTATGTTTTTCTTTTTTTTGGCCATAAGAACTTCAAGCATTTATAGATGTTCACCATTAACAAGGGCAGTTATGCAAGGTCATACAAAATCACTCTTAAACCCTTTATTGTGTGTAGTGGTCCTATGAATCTGGCGATCCATATATCAGAGCTGACTAAATGCGGACATCCACAAACTAAGCATCTACACCCAAGCTAATCATCTTGACTTCTTTTACAGTCATTGAAGAAAAACAGAGACTTCTTGAGTACAGTTCATGTCAGCCTTAAAATGGATCTATAAAATAAGTCAGATGAATGGAGCCAAGAGTAACTGCTTTAGATAGAGAAACCTAAAACTACCTGAGATGAATTCTGGGTGTCTCTACTTTTCAACTGAGGGATGCTTTCCTACTTTTTACATCATCTGCCAGTATTCTGAGCTCCAAATCAGAAGTCTCTGCTGAATTGCCCATAGTGATTTTCTTAGTGATTATGACTGTCAAGCTCCTGTGCAGAAGTGTGATTGCACTACTTAATCTTTGACTTCTCTTAAAAACAGCAGCATTGAATCTCACAAGTGGGTCAAGACCTGCTTTCTAGGAGATCTGATAAAAGATCTAGATCTTTTGCATTTATTTATCTGGTTGCCCCGAGACTTCCCAGCCCCTAGCAGTAAGGTTCTTGAGGCTTTTGAGTACAGCTCTTAGCACAGGTGCCACTGACTGACATAGCCAGGGCTAAATGCAAACATCAGAGTGTGGTCCACAGTTTCCTTTTCACTAATGAGGACTGATACATTTTTCTCCTAATTACTGCATTTGTCTGTATTTCACATATTCATAGAATCATAGAATGGTTTAGGTCGGAAGGGACCTTAAAGATCATCTAGTTCCAACTCCCCTGCCATAGGCAGGGACACCGTCCAGTATATTAAAAGTCGAGACTGTACTTCATATCCTTTACGTAAAGAACAGCTTCTCTTTTTTCTATTGGTGGGACCAGATCCTTCAGACATTTTCCTAGGCTGTTCCATGTCGAAAGCTGACAAATCCAGAGTAATAGTTATTTCCGAACAAAAAATACTGAAATGCATGATAGGAAGTTCCAAAGCCTGCTATAAGACTTGCAAGAAGCAGCTTCCTTTTGTCATCAGTGCTCAAACTGCATTCGTGACTCTGTTGAAAAATATCTCTGTGCTTTTCGTGTGCTGGGCAACTTTTCATTTGTTCCTGCACCAAATGCTATCATGTCTCTGCAGTGTCCAGAGATGACAAAGCAATTGTTTAAGCACACATATAATCGCCTCCAGGCAATTCTGGCTGTGTAGCTCCTCTTTGGAGTCACCCACTGTGTGGCAGTCTAGATGGATAGTACTGCGAACACAGAAAGTAACCTGCTTAAACAAAAGTTCTTCAATAACTGTAGTCCACTTTCCACTTCCCTCCAGAGCCCTTCCAGTATAAAGAGGAGGATCAAGTGACATGGGATGTGCTCTGCTCACTATAGCCTTATGCTGAAAATCAGCTTGGAGGAGGAATATACTCATTCAATTGCAAGACTAAATCATTGGTAGTTTTGAGTAATGACACATATGCTCAATCATGGCTCATGTAGTCAGTATGTAGTATGAATTTGGCATGCAGTATGTAGTCAGGTAGACTCCACAGCTTGAAGACTTTAAAGTTACGTGACCTGTCCTTTTTGGCAGTGAGATTTGAATTTGAGGAAAAGTTTTTATTTGTTTCAAAGCAAGATGATGTTTTTAATTTACCAAGGGAGGAACTTTCCAGTTCGGATAGGCCCTGGTTTAGATAGAAAGAGTGTGGGTCATCCATATATCCTATGTGAAGGTTTTGGGCACCTTAGAGCATCCCAAATGACTCTGTATGTGTAGAATTACCAATTAAATCGAGCATCTTATGTCTAAACTGTTTGGAAGGTAAATCATTGTGGACTTGACCATGCATTTGGACAGCACTCAAGAAAGCGTAGACGTATCTGTTTAGGTTAGATTCAAATTATGTAATGCATTTTAAAAGATACTTAATTATATTTCTGGGTGGGAAAGCTGTTCTAAGAAGCAAAACCACATAATCAAACATTAAAATATAAGAAGAATGGAAACTGACTGGAATTCTTTTAAATATACACTCTTATTCAAGGTTCCCACTGCTACGGGAAGTCCCCAATGCTTTGGGTTCCTGGGTGAAGAAGACAATCTTTTCCTCTACCTATTTGGTTTTGGCTAAACATACTACACATCATTAAACGAAACATACTAAAACATACTAAACATCAGTAAGCTTACAAAGGTTTCAGCTTAACACCATCTTTACAGAAAGACTAGGTCAGTGATGTGATTTTTCTCCCAACCTGATTTGTCCATGCAAGCTTTCCGTATACACATAGAGCTCACTGACATTAATAAGAGCAGACCTCTCATATGTCCTTTCTCGTATCCATCTGCACTCCTGAACTCAGGGGGCATCTGAATACTGTTATAATGACATTAGTTAAGGTTGTATCTTGCTTAGTAATAGATTAGTTCCATTTTCCATGAAAGATGGCTTTGATATTATAGCTTATATAATATATCAGTGAGGTGACATTTTTTCTGAGTCATTTCTGCTGCACACCTTAAATGCACATATTTTCAATAATAAAGCATCTGCTACTGTGGAAAACAAATATCTAAGTGTGTTCTCTGGTAGTCAGAATTAAAACTACAGTGTCTTTGTTACGGCAAGATTGTGGTTTAACAATTTTTCTTGTACGGAAAAGAACTATGTGTCTTACGTGTATTACTTTTCGTTTTAGAAGATTTCACAAATCTTTACCCAGTCAAGGTTTTAATATTTATAGAACTTGCACTGAAAAATTTTTGTCCAGTGATTTTATCAAGTCGTTCATTTTACCTCAAAAAAGTGTGGGTGTACTAAGCAATACATGTCTCTCACAGAAATGTGGTACGTTACAGGACTTCCAGACAGTCATCCTGGGTATATTTTTATAACTTTAAATATTTTATTAATTACAGATTTATTGCATTTTATTAACTTTTATAGTATTCAGGCTTGTCATTTAGATGACTTAATGCCGTGTTAAGGGCAAACTGTAGACGATCTGCAAGGTCTTTATCATTTCTAATTTCTATGATGATTGTTTTTAAATATATAGCTAAATATTTTAATGGCAAAAGTGCAGATATGAACAAAATGGTCTTTGGATGGAGTTATTGCTTATTTTCTTGTCATTTTAATTTTAGAATAATTGGTATTTACTGTGAGACATGACTAAATTAAAAACAAAGTCAGCTTTCTACATCTTGACTGAAAAGGGGAGGGGAAAATACTAGAGCAAGAAGTGGGAGTGCTTTGATCAGACAACCAGCTCAACTTTGCATGTGTTCCTCCATGCAGGTTTAGGTTCAGGGCTTAAAATTTGATAAAGATTAACTGTTGCTGAAATAACTGGATCTTTTAAAATGTAAGTAATTTCTATATGCTAATGCCTCAAGTATGTGGGGCTAAATGTGTCTAATCTTGGACATGTATAGTATGTGGATGCACCATACAGTAATACATGGGTGAGAGGACTCTTGGAAACTTTTTTAGGAAGTAGAAATCAGTTGCACCAGCAGATGAGCCTGAGACCTCTGTTTAAAGATTTGAACACAGGAACTGGTCCAGAGATCCTTTTAGTCTCCATTACCACTGCTAAGGTGAAGAGTAAAAAAGAGAGTATATGATAGTTCAAATGACAGATTAAAGGAAATATTTGGTCTTTCAAATTGTAAAAAATGAGTCCAGTAGTCCTTCTGTGAGAGCTTGAGGAGTCTGGAGTCCTTTCTGTGATAATTTTGGTATTTTCTTGGGTATGTAAACAAGTAGTTGAGGCTGTGTCAAAATAGTAATTTAGGATAGTAGGATCCTCCTGATAAAAAGATGATGACCATCTAAATGAGTCACTGAGACTTTCTTTATAAGCAGTGGGGGAGAAATAAGACATTTTAGGTATGATGAAGGTATGATTTATCTCACCAGGAAATATGCATCTAAAACAGGTCAAATGAACCGCACCTTAAAAAGTTCTGTTTCCCTTCACTGACTGTGAAAGGAACATAGTCTCATTAATTCAGATGTACAGATCTGTACAATAAATATCCACATTTTGGGTAGAAGAGTAGAGGTCTCTAGATTCAATTATTTGAGAGTTGGCTGCAAAATTTCCCTAAGAGGATGTAAAAAGACTTACCTTAAGAGATTTTCTTTTCCCCTGAAAGTAGAGAGAAATTGGATGTTCTACAGTAGGAAAAGAATCAATGTATTTTATTTTTACTGTATAATGGGAATTTTTTAAATTTTTAAGTTACCACTCTCAATAACTTATCACTCTCAACTTAAATAATATGCAATATCACATATTATTGTATGCATTATTGTATGTAGATTACTATTTTGGATAGCTTTATTAAAAAAAAAAGAATCTGTAATTTCTTTCTCTAACTGAAAGTCAGTGTGTATGTTTCAAATGTGGGTGTGCATAAGCCAGATTGTTAGAGCCCAACACCGCTCAACATTTGCTCATATAAACACCTATAGGATAAATTTATTTTTTTGTACAGCATATCCATACTGTAAAGTACAGTTACTGTAAAGCTAATTTAAGTCTTTGAGTGTATGCCTATATTGTGGACATGGAAGTAGCAACTGAAGTTTGGACCAGTTTTTAGTGACTAAGTAAATGCACATTTGTAGTGGGAATGTGTATACGGTCAGTACATCTCAGGGGCCTCAACTTTTCAGTACCCTATTTTCCTATTTTTAAGAAGTTATTTTCTATGTAGACACACAAGTAAAAGTTCAGTTTGATAGGAATCCTTGCTCGTGACAAGCTCATAAAAACCTGTATAATTAATATGGGAAAAGGCATGAATAGGATAGCTAGCAAACCATGATGGGTTTCATAAAATACAGTTAAAAGTCCCACGTTCACTGTAGAGCAGCAAGGACATAATAACTATACTCCTGGATTCCTTTCTCATGGCTTCTTTTGGATTGTGGGTGATAGTTGAGATTGTTGCTGAGAATTTTAAAACCTTAAAAAACAACCAGTAGTTTGCAGTGCTAGATTCTTAATGCCTAATGGTAGATATCTACATTTAAATTTAGTCATTTCAATGAAAACACACCATTTCTCAGAAATAGTCAGGAATTAGAATCACTGAGAACGATCGGTTTTAACTGTTCTGATGATAAAGCCCATTTTGTTTCAGTGCCCTTCTCCTAGAATTAGATACCAAATTATAAGGAACCCAATTACGTTTTAGTCAGACTTTGGGTTTGGGTACAGCAGTCGTATTGATGACACAGAAAATAACTGCTGGGAAAAAACAGTATGGGCTCATGTGCCTTTAGTTCATGCAATTAGAGGTGAGAAGTCACCATTACTATAATGAGATGAGTTTTCCTCGCTTAAGATCCATTAAAAAATGTATTTTAAAACCCGGATTTGTAAAACAAGCAATATGTAGACTGGAACTCTTGTTATCTTCTGGATGTCTCTAAACGTATATTTATGCAGTAAAGGCTAGATCTTCATGAGCTCACTGATGATTTCACTCAGTTCCCCTGAAGCAATGTCTTTGGAGGCAGAGGTAAGACAACACTGGAAATTCCATGGCAGAAGTACCGTTTGCAAAATGTTATTAGCTTTCAGAAGAATAGTTCTTTTGCCTTTAGCAGGATAGCCACGCTTGTATCTGTAATATAGTCAAGATGTTAACAGTTATGAGAAAAGAGTTTTGGTGAGAATTTCCCATTTTAAAATGTTATCTTCCTTTCAAGAATCAAGAAACACAGTTAATACATTAACAGAAGGCCTATTTATTACTTAGAAAATATGAATTAATTAAAACTTCAAAGTAAAATTGTTATTATGAAATCAAAGGATATTTAATATGCTACAATATTTCTGCAAAATGTAAAGGACCAAGTTCAAAGTGTCTTTTTGAAAATAGAACCTTTGTATTCTGTACATTTCCTTCTTCAAAATGAAAATGAGGCTTGATTTTTTTTTCTTATAGCATATGCAAGTCTATATATTAGGAGAAAACAAGTCAAAGTAGGCCGTATTTCTCGTTGTACATACTGTCCCTCTGAGGAGACTATCTTTTGCTTTTCTAAAGCATGTATTAGTTTTTTCTAGCTTAGTTTTATGGGGCTGTATCTTCACATCCTCTCTGTAAAGTTTTCTAGACAAGTGTTAAGCCTGTGATTAGACCAATTAGTTATATTTCACCAACTTATTGATGTATTTCCACAGGAATAGATTGAGCAATGTCAAAGCAGGCTCTGAAGTACTGGAAATAAAAAAATGTCATTTTTGGTCTGTACTAAAGAGAGCAGAACTACTTTGGTGTAGTGTTCTTTTGGTCATGAAATTCGATAGAAAAATCAATATTTTTTTGCATGCAATTGTATCAAAATATGTAGCATCTGGTAACAAAGTATTTTTCACATAACGTATTATTTCCTCACCATGTTACGTGGTGAGGAAAAAAAAAAAGAGCAAGAGAAACATAATAATGCAAAATGTGTGGGCATAATTTAAAATTTAAAGTGACTACGTAAAAGAGAATGTTTTATTAAAATACATGAGTCATTCTCCAGTTTTATGGACAGCAGCATTAATTTAGACCTTTTCTTTAAAACTGTTTTTTAAACCTTTCTTTCTACCATGTGTCTTCCATACAGGTTAAATTCTGATTCTATAAAAGACATATATATTTTGTCAAAACCCTACGTGTTTATTCCCATTTATGAGTTACCTGTACTTTCTAGATTTCTTCCTGATATTTAACTAGTAGACATTTCTCTAGGAATTTCAAGCAAAGTTAATATGCTTTTTAGTCTAAAAATAGTTCCTATATTTGATTTTCTTATCAATCATATTTAACAGATCGTTAACCTTCCTTAAAACATCATCTACTGTGCAACTGTATATAGAGTACCATTGGTTTAAGTATTATATTAAAGTGATTAGAATAAATACTAATTTGTGTTAGAAAAGCAAAGAAATACATTCCTTAAGACAAAACTGTTTCGTTAGATGAAAACTCATTCCATATTCAAATGCTTTCCTTTCTGAAAATTCTGTTAGGAATACAATTTGCCTTTGCATTTAATACTGTAAGTAGTTTTATAGAAACAGTTAGAAACTCTGAAGCAATGATGCTTTATACTGTCTATAATTTTATGCACACACAGACACACACAAATGTACCTCCTTCCTCACTCTATTTCATATTCCACGTACTCTGTTGTTGGAGCCTTAAATTCTTCTTGGAAGCACTTTGCAAGTCCTGTTAGCAGAGGTTATGAATCAGATAGGATAATGAGGAGTCTTTACAATTTTACTGTATCTTTGTCTGTCCTCTCTTTCACCTTTCCTTTACTGCACTATCTTGTCTGTCTGATTCTCGCAGGAGACATGGATTACAACTGGTTGGACCATACGTCTTGGCATAGCAGTGAGGCATCCCCAATGTCTTTGGTGAGACATGTGGAGCCTTACCATTTAGTTTCCTTTATCATTTCACATTTCCTTTGTTTTATTTACACCTTTGCATGTTTTCTTTTTTGTATCCTTTTTTTTATCCCACACCTATAGGGGACAGTCAAAGGGGAAAAAGAAAAACTAGTGAGCAGGCAGTTTTGTTGGATTCTAACACCTTATCCGAGAGGCAAAAGAAAATGGTGTGCTTTGGTGGCCACTCTTTGGAAGAGGACTTGGAATGGTCTGAGCCTCAGATAAAAGACTCTGGGGTAGATACGTGTAGTAGCACAACTCTAAACGAGGAACATAGCCATAGCGAGAAGGTACTGAGATTATGGAGCCTGCATTTTGCCCTGCTCATTTGGTCTTTGTTTGCTCTCTGTCACTCATTAAAATAGTGCATAAAATAAAAGATAGGGTGTTTCTAGAGACAATGTAGCATTTCTTAAGGTGCAGAAAAGAAAAACAAATGCAAAGTCTCTGCATGCTTGCAGCTTTCACTGTTTGGCAGCCTAAGAAAAAAAAAGAGGAATGTTGTTCTTACGGTTGCATAGCAGCATATCATGGTATTACCTTCAAGTATAAAGTAATTAACTATAAGGATTCTACTGATTGGCTTATTTGATTTACTATGTTCAAACGCCTGGGGCTGAAATTAAATTAATAGTTTAAACCCCAGGTGAAAGGCGAGAAAATTTGGTCTCTCTGCACAGAAAAGTTGTTTTTCTTTTTTCCCTTTCACTGTCATGGTTGTTCTTTTGTTTTGTTGCCATGCCATTTTTGTGCAGTATTGTGCAGAATTAAAGGCTTTGCCATCTGCTTTGGTATTTTTTATTTTTGCTTTCTGTTTGGTGGAGATTATGATAAATCTTTTTAGAGTTATTAGTAGTAATGGGAGCAGATTTGTCTGTGCCTGCTAATTTTGCATGAAATAGAGCATGACATAGTATTTTTCTGTGAAAAAGTGCTATGATTACACAAAATAAAATGTTAAAATTTTATTAATTATGCCAATATACAAGTATAACTGTGCCCATGTATAGTAATGGAATAATAAAGTTCACTGTAACTATGCTTCATATGTGAAGTAATTATCCCAAGAAAGAAAAAATACTTTTGAATAGGGTAATGATATACATACCTTTTAATGTATTCTATAATATTACTATACTACTACTGAGAGAAAGTAAAACACTGAAGAAGTTTTTCAGTCAGAGAAAACTAATGTTTGGAATAGTGGAAAAAGAAGAAATGTCTTACACCAAATATCTGTTTTGAGTTAAACTTCTTTTTCAGTATTACTCTTATACTAGACCTATACAGGTTTTTTTTTGTCAGTACTCAGGTGTGATAGTCATTGTGTGTAGATAACTATGTATAGTTCTCTATATCTGTCTAATCAAGACAGAAAGATCATGCTATAAATTTGATTTAATAAAATAGATAATGTTATTAGAAATTAAACATACATTGGACTAGATATCCAAATAAATCTTTTCCAGCACCGTTTTCTGGTTTTATTCTACATTAAATATTCGTGTAATCATAATACTTTCATGGCATTTTTGAAACATATAAGGAAATGAAAATTATTACTGAAATATTTTTCTTTAAAATTCTATTCACTATATTTTCCATTAACACCATATGATAGCATCCAGTAACTTGGCAACCATCCAAAGATGGAGACCGTCTCATTGGTCGGATTTTGTTAAATAAACGACTAAAAGACGGAAGTGTGCCTAGAGACTCAGGAGCAATGCTTGGATTGAAGGTTGGTAATGAATAATTTTGCAACTAACAACTCTCTCAGTTAAACTAGCTACCTTTATAATGAAGTATTCTCATATTGTATGGTGTATGTGTACCAATATCTATAATGTCTTATCATTCTCAAAATTGCAATATAGAGACATTTTATATCAATTACTAAGAGTAATTTTACAGAGTCCCTGACAGGCTCAAAAAAATAGTATTTTTCAGAAAGACTAGACATGTTTTCACAAGTTTGCTGAGAATGTGTGCTCTGCAAGGTACTAATTGCATCCTTGCTGGGCAAGCCAAGCCCTGTCCGCTTTCTTCAGTATTGAGGATTGCACCATGCTATAACTTCTGTTCCCCAAAAGAGAGAAGAAATGTGAAAGATAAATTCTCTCTTTTGAAGATTTGGGGACATCTGGAAGTTAACGACATTTCAATCAAGATCAGAGTCTGCCAATAGAAGAGCCTTATTATGGATTCCACNTTAAATATACAAGACAGAAAATTATTTAATAATTGTTGTATATTATCACAAAGTAATGTGTTTGCATCTTTTTCACGGTGCACTACTCTTAGAACACATTATGAAGCTATTTCTAGCTCATATGTTGATCTCATTTTTGTGAGATATTATTATTTGCAGATCCAGCAATACAAGAATGAGAATGAATTATACAAAGTAAAAGAAACAAGCATGTATTTATTTTGATTCATCATCCCTGTTGTGAGAAATCAGTAAGAAGTTTGATTAATTCTCCCATTTTCTCTTTAACTGACAATGGCTTCACTTTGGGTACATGGATAAGACTATAGTCATACACTGTAAATAGGGATCAAATCAGTGTAGTTACTTATAACGTATACTAACATGCTTTAGAAATTTTTCAAATTTTAATTTAATTGACAAATGATTTTATTCTGAAGTCAGTGGAGAAGCCAGTTGAGCATCACTTTTAGAATGTTTGTTACTGTCTTAATGTTGAAAAATGCAAGAGAGGAGACTAACAGTGCTACTATGAAGTACTTTTTCTTTAAACTTCTATGTTTAAAATTCTAAAATCTTCTATTATAAAGATGAACTCTTCACTGAGATTCATGAATAGGTTAGATTCAAGAGTAACTACTTTTTAATCTCTATAGACGTCTGAAAAGAGTGATTTTTAGCAGTTATTCCTGACCTGAGTTTTCAAACCTTTACATTATTGAAAATAACCTAAACTGGATTTTAAATGTCAATATGAATACTATTAAGAAACCTTAAGAATTTGAAGGTTATGTAGTTATAACCGATTGTGATATGTGAATCTATTGGTTCCAAGATAAATATTACGGTCAACCCCATTGAAGTTTCCTGTAGAGAAATCTTCAGTATGACAAGTATTTTCATCTGACTTGCCCAGCCAAAGTGAATTTGATTAATTGGGATGTTTGATGCTTAGTGTGAACATCATGAGTTAGTTCTGTTACATTAATACATCTGGTTTCAGTTAAAAGGTATTGAAGTAAGCAGTCTAATGACCAATACCTTTTTGGGGGTGGTGATCTATAATACAGTGCACTACTATACATACATTTGCTAAAGTTTAAAAGCTTTAGCATTCTGTATTTGCATTGTGTTTATATTACACAAATAGCCAGAATATGTACAAACATAACCTGTCATAGCCAACATTCTGTGGTGTTTTTTCAAGTGTATCTGTCTTATTTGGGCTACCTAAAAACCAAGGAAATAGTTGAATTCTTCTTTCTGTTGCCAGAACATTTAAGTCATTTTAAGTAATTTTCATTCTATGAAAATACTTCCTCTTTGAAACAGGTAGTAGGAGGAAAGATGACTGAATCAGGTCGACTCTGCGCATTTATCACCAAAGTTAAAAAAGGAAGCTTAGCTGATACAGTGGGGCATCTTAGACCAGGTATGTATCTGCTATACATCTATACCAATGAGTTGCTTCTCTGAAGGTGGTAACAAGCGAGCGAGTTTAATTAGATGTGAAATTAAGTTAAACAAGAGTGATGAACTACTGCAGAATTCAACTTGATGTTCAGTTACTAGATTATTGACATTGCTGCTTTTGTTAAATATACAAATTCTCATGTTGTTCAAAATCGTATTTTAACATTTTTGTTCATAGAATCATGTTTCTGTACTCAATATTCCACTGGTGTCCTGCCCAGTCATTTTGTGGTGTATATTTTATTTAGAGCAAACCAAACTCTTACAAATGCATGAACAGAACCAGCTCAGCTAAGAAACTGCTTCTATCCCAACATGCAAACTATGGATTGCTAGATTGGAGAATGTGCAAGAAATATTAACTATTAACATAAGAACTATCTGAACCTTAAATACGAAACTTGTAGAGGTAAATGGATCTTCAAAATAGTAAGTTGATGAGATATGCTCTTTTAAAGATCTGCAGTTTGTGAAGAGCATGTTGGGATTTCTGTGAGCCACAGCTGCCAAAGCGAGTAAGAGCTATATCTGATTCAAGAGGGGTCCTACTGACGATATTATTGTTTCACTGAACTTTACATATTTGAAGCTGAGCTGCAGGAAACCTTTACTACTCTGAATTTTACTGTATGAACGACCTCAAACTTGTTCAACAGCACAGGTTTCACAATGCAGTGAACTGACGGTAGAGTGGCTTAAATTGTCATTGTAAGTACAGTCCACAGAAGACTTCTTAAGCAAAGTGTTATTACTGAAATTATAGGTGATGAAGTATTAGAATGGAATGGAAGACTACTACAAGGAGCCACCTTTGAGGAGGTGTATAACATCATTTTAGAATCCAAACCTGAGCCACAAGTGGAGCTTGTTGTTTCAAGACCAATTGGGTAAGTAATTTCATAGAAGTTTGTATTAAATATAAAAAATTGTTTTGTTGCTAAATTTCACTTCTAGGACAGAGCATATTAAACAGACTCATAAGCATTGTAAACAGTAAAACTGTATGCAAAATTCTGTAAACCAAACACATAGCTAGAATTATAGATCACACCAGTAAGTAAAAAGAGCTGGTGTGAAATCCTTTATTTTCTGAGAGAGTCCCAGGCACTAATACAGTCAAAAAAAGGTTCCTTTCTGTGGTTGTTTAGTGGTGATCCAGCCTATATTGTCTCTGAAACTGTGGTTATACTCTTTATTGTCGCAGTTCTTGACTCTTGATTTTTATTCCTCCATGCCGCTTTTTATAGAATATATATATAATTATATGTTCATATTTGATTTTATGAACTGATGATGAACTCTATTTACCGAAAGTCTGCAATGTAGAATTTCGCCCCAAATACAGTATGCTAATGACATAATCATATGCTTTGGAAACTCTCAAATCCACATTCTCATCATCTTTATCTATGAAGTCTATTAATTTTTTTCTTGTTATCTAATACAGAACATATCTGAATGAATAGCTAGCACTGTGTGGGACTTTTTCTTTGGTGCTTTATATGGCCCAGTTTTCTTAACTTTCAGACCTCTCAATGTCTAAACTTAAATATTTCCTGCGTCGCAATAGGGCACGTTTAGTTGCTTTGTTACATCAGATGGTGAATACTTCCCCTTCTTCATTTGTTCTTTTTCTTCCAAGTTCCTACAGCCTACAGCCACATCCACCCCTTTTTTGCTTCTCCATTGGAAGTTCCGTAGCTGATCACACCAGGGCTGTGAAGAGGGGGATGCTTATCACTGAATTTGAAGATGCCTATGATTGTTAAGAATTTTCTCTTTTACCCCACAGAATTTATTATGGTCTATATGATGCAACAAGACAGGGTGCTAGGTAATCTCATCTAGGCTCCCTTTTCCACGTGAGGTTGGACAAGATGATCTTTCAAGATCTCTTCCAACCCGGGCTGTTCTGTGATTCTGTAACTATATATTAATAAATATATTTACCCCTTTAGTTTGTATAAGATGCACACAGTTATCTTACCTTTATATGAGAAACACGGGTAACATAACAAATGAAAATTAAGAATTACTAATAAAAAATATCTATATCCCTATAATCTGAGGATGGAATTTCAGTGAGGATAATTTGTTATTGGTTTGTGTGTAATAGGAACTTAATGTGTTTGACAGATGAGGAACGTAAGGTGTAGGAACTTAATTTGGTTTGGCAGTTTTAAACAAACTTGATAATAACAAAAACTACTTTATCTTGTCAGTGAGATGAGAGGTTTTCTCCTACATACATATTGAATTGCAACCCCTTTAGGGTAAAGGCTGTATCAACTGTCCTATCATTAAAAACCTTTGCATAACTTGGGAGTTTTAGGTATAATAGTAATGCTAAGGGACAGACTACATTACTACAATAATAATGGCTCATACAAGGAAGTTTCAAATTGATTTCATATAGGTTTAAGATAATTCATAATGTCTCTCAAACAGAAGTTCTTAGCAAAATTTTCAAGGAACTGCTGGCGTCTTGAAAATACTCAATTTTTGTTCTCTTTCTGCATTCTCTTTCATTGTGCGAGACCTCCTGTATTCTTTCTTGTGCTTTTATATTTACTGTCTTTTGTTTACCTTCCTTATCATCGTGTCTTCTGCTATATTGCCATGTGCTCCACTTGCTGTCACTAGAGCAGCTCATCTGTAATTCCCTGAAGAAAGTGATGTGAACTCTCAAGATGCCTTATTCAGCACTAACTGCTTGCCCCATAGGCTGAAGAACTGAGACAGATCAGGCCTAAAAAAGTTGTTCTTGTACTTGATTCTCAGTGTCTTTTTTCAGTAAATTTAGAAGAGGGTTTTCCCCTCCCAAACGCCAATTACTAATCTAAATGAGTTTATAACTGAAGTGTCAGTGATGAATTCTTTCTGCAAGATGGTAAGGTTTTAGATTCTGGTTAGATGTTTGTAACTCTTTGGATTTTGATATTGACAATATGACTTCCTAAATGTTTTTCATGAGACTTGAGCTGATGAACTGTCAATACCATATTATCTTCTCAGTTTAGAAGATTCCAGGTCATAATCAAATGGACTATAAAAATGAATATCTTATGGTTGCCCAAGGAAACATAACACCAGAGGTCCATGTTCTGCCCCAGGGAAGAAAGTTTTGATGTATTTAAAATCATTAAAAGTTCAGATTTACCAGATGTCAGCAGTGATAATTATTTCAATTAGAACAATTGATGCCCACTTGAAGAATTTCACTTTTGCATTGAGGTAGATCCTATTACTTATAAAAAGAGTCTCTTGATGCTCTCATGGCAACGCGCTAACTCATGCCAGAAATCTTCAGATGGTTACTGGCAATTAACTTAGCTGAGAAAGAGAACCTGTTGTCACATCCTGATATTCTGAATACAAAACCGATTTCAGTAAACACAATTGTTAGTTCTTCATTTTATTATGTCCAGACTGCTGTGAAAACTGAAGATGACAAGATAAGCTGTCTCTTATACACAAGAACTTACCTATTTTCTGCTTTCTAATTCTCAGACATAGTTATTTTAAAAATGCATGTTATTTTCATAGTTACTCCTGTTTTGAATTTGGAAGGAATGAGCTGAGCCCTGCGGTGGGTCCGTTGGAACCAGCTGTGTCTGGCACAGGGCAGCCCCGGCCTCTCCTCAGAGAGGCCGCCCAAGAGAAGAGCTGAAGCTCGTCAACTTGCTTGGTTTTGCACAAATACCTCCAAAATTATTTATTAGCATATTAATGTTTTTTTATTAGCATACAGTAATGTTTGCCCCTCACAGGAAACATATGTTCCTTTGGGGGTGTGTGGGCATAATGAGGTACTTACTCATTGGGAATGAGTGCTTTAAAATTACATAGCTGTACACAAAACATAATGCAGGCGATGCAACCGCTCATCTGTACACAAGTATGCAGTTTTGCCAAATGAAATTGCTTATCTTATTTAGTCATGGAAAAGGTAAGATTGTCTAAATTTGGGGTTCAAGGACACTAAAGGACACATTGGCATAGCCATTATTGTCATTCTAGCATGTTTGAGGGAGGGTCCAGTAAATTGAATCAATGTGTAATGTCATAATAAAGTCTACTACTCACAGTTTTAGTCTACCATTAACTCTGACATTGTTCTGTTTTTTTATGTACTGAATTATTTAATTTGTGACTGTGCAGCCTCTCTCCTGCATTCACCAAACCACTTGTTCTGTAGGGTTTAATTTGCAACTGAAATTATTTATACAAGATACAAGATAAATCTTCCCCATGGCTGAAGACAGCCAGCAGATCATACACCTTTTCTGAGATGGTCCATGGAGGCTTGAGAAGTGTTGTAGTGTAACTGAAATTTGAAAATTTGAATATGATTGTTAGATAAAGGATCAGCCTGTCTTACTTTTCCTGATTTCAGGGACATTCCCAGAATACCTGACAGCACACATGCACAGCTGGAGTCCAGTAAGTTTCAATTGTGGGGTAGGAAAATCTTCTCTCTCTTTTATGTAAGCACAAATAGATTGAAAAATGTCATCTACAGTCAGTATAGCTCTCGTCTCTTTGTCTGTATTTGTCTCAGTATATCATCTTACTGTATTATCTATCTACCTTTGTTTAATAATAAACTATCAAAAGTTAGGATATTTTGGTTTAGGTTTGACACTTGGTTATAAGCTTAGGCTATTTTTGATTGAAAAAACCCCCATCATTCTAACTCATATACAGGAACATTAATAGTAATTTTTAATTTCCTGGTTTGTTGTTTTGCATTTCAGTTGAACCTTATAAACAAAAAATGAGGTTGAAATGTTCTTTATTTACAACCTGAGAGATAACTGCTTTGAAATCAGAATACTTCTATTTTATTAAAAACACTCAGCGCTCTTTATATCAGCAAACCCAGTATTTCATGTGGGGAAAAATAACTTGTTCTTTGGCTTAGATCTGATAAGATGGATTTCAGCCTGGAGCTATTTTTTATAATTGTTTTAGAACTCTTTTATAATAGAAGCCATGAATAAATGCAGTGGCATAAACTTGATTATAATAATGTGAAAAACTCCTCCAATAACTTTTCAGTGATCAGCCAAGTCTTAAAATAAAATCCATTTTATGTTTTGTGAGATGTGGAACGTCTTTTGTATTTATAAAAATACTTCACTTTTACTCTATGTTTTATATGTCACAACTTGTCCTCTGATAATTTGCAGACCTTGTAGGTTTGAAATAAAATGCATTACATGCATCTTGATGTTTTTGTAAAAATCTAATAAAAAATTAATCTTATTGTACAATAAGTAGAATAGAGAATAGGTGTCCTTCAGAAGACTGAATTCCTTTGACCACAGTAAAGTGGTCAAAGGGAAAAATAACTACTATTTAGGAATTTTGGGCCTTCAACTTACTGACATAATTACAGTCAGAAATACTTGAATAAACTATTTTTTATTGTATATGCTTCAGATGACATTTTGCAGCTATAATAAACTTGAAAAGCTTTTGATTGCATCTGAGCACCAAAAGATTGAGTATAATTATTTTGTAATTTTAAATAGATAAAAAAGTGATATTTATCACTTTATTGTATGTTTGGTTATATTTGTACCATTTTTCTTTAAAGAACATTGTGAAAAATGCATAAGTGCTACTATTTATAAAATATTTTTATTTATAATTACAGGTTCTAGTTCATTTGAATCTCAAAAAATGGACCGACCTTCTATTTCAGTGACTTCTCCTATGAGTCCTGGCATGTTAAGGGATGTTCCACAGTTCTTGTCTGGACAACTTTCAGTATGTAGACATTTCATTAATATTAGTGTTGTGCTTTTTCCACTATATACAACTCTCACTGAAGAGTACAATCTACCTCTAAGATAAATTTCTTGTTAAATTAGCTACATTTTTTGATTAATGCTATATATCTCAGTGTAGGCAGTGCCGTAGTTTCATAAGGACATTCCATTTTATTAGCTTTTTGAAATTTTATATATGTTGAATTTTGCATATATGTGTGTATATATATTTATTAACCTGGACTGGTAGAGTCAAATCTTCAGAAAGGCCAAATCAGCCTCCAGTTATGTTTGTGCTGTTGAGTGTATACACTTTTTCAACTGTAACACTTACATGTACAGTTGGTAGATTTTATTACCTGTGTGCTTGGAGATTAATATTACTTATTTCTTATGCACTAGCCTTGATAGATACCTTTCCCAGCTATCCCTTTGATTGTTTACTAATGTTGTATTGTTTGTACCAGTGTTACTCACTTTTGTTCTTTATGCTCATTGAAAACAAAGTTCATTACCTGAATGTTTTCTTTAAAAGGGTAATTTTTTTGTACTAAACTGAACAACTTGGGTTTTGTATGCCTTTCTGTGTCATTTGCAACTCCAAAGTGTGATTTTTCAAAAGTGCTCAGTTATGGCCTGGTACATGTTGAATAGGAGAGGAAAATGGAATGGAAGCAGTGCAAAACTGGTGTTAAACAAGTTTGAAAATGTCACATTCGTATTTCTGCCAAGTTGTTTGTGTTAAGATAATGAGTGCACCATAAAAATATGCATAAAATCTAAGCAGACTGTGTATAGGTCTCATAGAAACAGTTAATGGTATTGGTAGAGGAGAGGAAGAAATATTTTTCTGTCTGTTCAGCAGCCACGTTGGCTCCATTTGCAATGCATGAGACATTACTTGTTTTGCTCATCAGACCAGCCATCTATACTATATAATTTTTAATTTTCTGTGACTGTTGTACTTAACTACTTTGAAAGACTCACTCCTTTGGATAAGTGGAAGACTAGAAATCTTGACTGGAGAGTGCAGAACGCTTTGCACAAATTACAGTGGCAAGGGAACATGAACATGAGCTGTCAAAGTACACAGATCAAGGTTTCTGAAAACCAATTTAGTTTTACAAGACAGCAAAAATTGTTGATAGTGGAAACGGGAGAAAGAAATCTCTTTTGGCTAAATCTTATAAGAGATTAGGCTGTCAGAAGGTTTAGATTCCTAGCTCCCAGCATGAAATTCAAGATCCAGAATTAGCTGCTCAGACATCCAATGCACAGAGACTGCAGAATGATGGTCCAAATAGGAACCACACAGAACTGACTTCCTCACTTTCTCAATTTCAGAAACAAAATATTTGTGAGTATAAGATTAGGATTTATTAGTAAAGTCAGTAAGTCTGTTACAGAGTTTGTGGTTTGTAGTTTGAGATGAACAAGAACAGTATCAGGAGATTTGGAGGTATATTCTAATTTACTGAGAATAACAGAGTTCACAAGGTTTTATGTCTCAGAATGGCACACACATTCAGTGTTTAACTCAAGAAGACATCATTCCTATTTTTAATTTTTGTTTGTTTCAAGATGTAAATGCCTTTATTAATAAGTTGATAGCACTTCTTTCCATCTAAGGAAACCAGATAATGTTAGGAGGCATGTAAAGATCTTTCCTGCATTTGTCCTCTTTGTACTCCCTTATATACTGTATGTAATTATATACAATACTCCCTATTACACAATATCCTTGTTTCCCTCAGAGAGCAGCTGCTATCTGAGAACACACAGCTCCAGTTGACTGACACTGAGGTCAGAAATGCTCAGCAACTCTCTAAATTAAAGTCCCAATGTAGACACCTAACATTAGAAGACAGTTTGAAAATTTGGACACCTATCATATACCTCACCAGCTAAAGAAAAGTTGGAAATAGCTGTATTTCATGTTATCGTGTTTATGGCACAACTGAGCTCCTGATGCTGTTGGCTCAAGGCTTTGGGAGGCTAGTGCTAAATCTTTTTCTTTGTGAGGAAGGGTGGTTGTCACAATATCTGAAGATGGTGTGGACAGATAGCAACGTGGCTCCTAACTGGGCACATTGAAATGTGTAGACTAAAATGTATTTTTAGAAAAAGATGACTTTAAGACAATTGAAGTATTCTAAAGGAACAGTTTTTTTTCAAACCTGTAAATATCTGTAGTTTCTTTGTGATCTGATATTTTAAATTAATTTTGAAAAATCACAATTTTTTTGACTTTTCAAATTTGGGAGTTTATGTGTCTCTGAAGGTAGTGCAATGAATAGTTTTTCCTTCATGTTTTAAAATTTTGGGTTCTCATAACTTTAAAAAGTTTTGAAACTTTGAAACTGGAGAGTTAGTGAAAAAAACAACTCTTTGTAGCACCGGAGATGTTTTGAAAAATTAGAATGGACTATTGAGATTTTCTAATTTTGGACCTTTATCAAAGGTGAAGTAATAGAGAAAAATTGAATTTAAAAATATTCTGAAGTTCCAAAAAATATTTTCATTTGAACACTAAAAAATGGACGAGCTTCTGTATTTTGGTTTTCTGTGTTTTTAATCAGCTGTTTTCTGATTGAATAGTTGATGAACACTCATTCGTTCCAAATAGCTGAGTAAGACGGGAATGGAGGGAAATACTAAATTCCAAATGTAGTTGGGAATGTGCTCTTTATAGTGAGTGCCTAGACAGGAGAATAACTACAGAGCCCTGGCAGTAGGTGGAGACAAGATGCTGTTCTTTGTGGAAGTGGTGGGTCAGTTGACGTTCTGGGCCATGGTGTATGAATTTGGACAGGTGTGATGAATCTGAGGGAACGGATGATACGCAAGACTTGGGAAGTGTTTCTTGTATTTTTGGTACTTTTGAACAATACCATGTAGTCCTGATGGACCGTTGTTAGGGCAACTGTGTGCAATAGGTTGTGAAATACAAGAATTGTGGGCAGAAGTGGAGATATCTACAGTTCAGGTGGAGGTCTGAAGTGTTTGAATAAATACTTGGATATGAGCATCCTTATTCAGACAGTGCTACCGATCCTTCAAGGGTTTATATATTGATAGTGGTTTGGAATGTATTTTCTCTATGTTCACTGTGGTTTTAGGCAGTTTAGCTGCAGTGATGCCTCTCTGTTATTCAGGGGTGTCTTTCTCTGTTCAGTCTTCCGTGTTTTCCTTTGTATTGGCATTGGTCTGTTTTCTTCTGTTGAAGTTACAGTGACAGTCCAGAGCTGGTGAATAGGACTTCCATGAAGCAAACCATCTCACATAGCTAGGAAATCTTCTTTCCATTAATAATTATTCTGCCCAAATACATATTTAATTGAAGAAATTATGTGCAGCTACAGTAAACTATTGCATATTATAATTTACCAAAGTATATAAATAATTTATCTGTATTCTGTGCCGTTTATTTTACGGCATTTTTGATCCACATTGTTCTTTCAGGGGAGTGTCTGGCTGACATTGCAATTATTGTTTTATTATTATTTGCTTTGTCTGGTTGCTGTTTCTGTGGTTTTTCACTGATTTGTTTTTCATTTAGTACCATTTTGAAAAAGTCAGTATTCTTTGTGTGTTGGTGCTCTTTGCTTCATTACTGCATTCTGGCTACTTTTTCAATACTGCCTGAAAAGTACAACTTGGAACTCTTTTGTAATAGTTAGGTTTAGAGACTGATAGCACGACTAGAAGAACGTGTAAATGGATACAGGTATAAAATTACAATTTTTTGGTTTTGTACTGGTGGAAATTTAACAGAAAAGCAATGTCATTTATAAAATTAATCTATTTCCTTATACAGCTGAACCACAGAACCACTTCAGTAGGTTTTCCATAATACTCGGTTTATAAACCAATAAAAATACAGGTATATTAATTATAGTTGTATTATCTGTAGCATATTAGAAAGCAGATATTGTACATTATGAGGGACATAATATGTCGGCATACTGGGGGGATGAGGTCAAGTACATGCTTGACATGAGGTCAAGGAGACATGCTCCCCTTTCCCCTTCGCCTTTTCCTTTCCCCCTTTCTTTTTTCCTCTTTCTACATCTACACATGTAAATTACTGTTGCTCTAATAGCATCAAAACCTGGAAAGTCCTAGGTAGTACATACAATGTGCCTATTGCCCTCCATTTGCAAGGCAGAATATGTCAGGTGAGGGTCCTTGGCACATAGTGGGAAGTATTCTATCCCTCTTAGGATTGCAGTATTCTGGAGTATCTGTATTTCTCTTGTGATATGGAGCAGAAGCACCCTGAAGATCTACTTATATTGTACGTGAGTAGGTCACATTCTGGCACCCGTACATTGGGCTGTGCAGTACTGCCTGTGCATGGGGGTGGGGACAGCGTGCAGCTGCTGCACCTCACAGAGGATATCAGACAAAAGCTGTGATCCAGACTGTCAAATTTTCCTATATATCGTCTTGCTTTGGTGTGAGAACAGATTACTTCACACATTTTGTGGAAGAGATTTCAACGTCTGTGCATGCCAAGTAAGCAAGGAGGGTGACAGAACCATCATCATACTGCCTGTCTCCATACTTTGGGTACATTTCTTAGGGAAGTGTATATTGAGTAGCAGCTTCTCTCCAACCCTTTGAAATAGATCAATAATCTCAGGAAAACTGAGCAGGGAGGTAAAGGAGATTAAAGTCTGTGAGATTGCTGTGGTTATTGTGACCTAGTCCCATGCTCCTGTTCCCCCACTCGCTGGCCTTCTGAGGGCCAACATGTGCTCCTGTTCCTGTCCACTCCCGACACTCAGTACCCTTTCTGTGCCACTCCATTAGCTGTAACCCTAAGCTGAAGCTGGAGAGTGGCTGGAGTTTGTAGCTAGTCCAGGAATTTGCCTGTACTGATGTAGTCTTGATGTAGGCCACTGAAGCCACAAGGTTGTGTGTGGTCTGAAGTGTCACATCACAAAAGTAAGAGTTATAAGTGCATCTATGTGTGCAGTGCAACTAGTAGGTTTGCAAAAAAAATGCTCTAGATCCCATATCATGCAAGGGTTTTCTGTATATAACATATGTAATTTCCATCATGATTGATAGAGAATTGAAACATATCGACTGTACCTTACCCCATGTAATGCTAGTAGCAGATAGTCCTAGCTTTCTTTTAATTGTTCTTAAAATATCGAGGAGGGCTTTTTATAGAAATGCCTCTGAAAGTTGCAGAAAAGAGAAAACCTTTTACTTTACTTGCTTTAATCTAGAAAACAACCAAAGCTGTCAGTGTGTGTACTGTACTTGTTTCTGTCTCTGAATATGCATCTACGATCTTCCTGAAAGAGATGGTCAAGCTGAACTTATGTTTCCTACCCCACTTTTAAATCACACTTTGCTGACCTACTCCTTTTGTTAACGTTATTTCTAAATCTATTGTAAATTTTATCTGTAGACCTGTAAAGTGAAATCCTTGCTCCTGGGGAGTCAGTGGCAAAATTCTTGCTGACTTCCCTAAGACCAGAATTTCCATTACAGGGTTTTGATATGATTTGGTAACAGATTTGCAGATTTAATTTATGTGTTGCATTAAAATACTTTGTGTTAGATAAATATGTTGTTGGTGTAAAGCTGTGTTTAAAGTAATAGTTGTGTGTCTTTGTTTTTACTTTTGGTCTTTTAGTTTCCAGCGTGTTGTCCTTTTTGGTTTTGTTTTATTGCTTTTTCTTTAATTTTGCTTACCAGAGCCAAAGCCTTAGTAGAAGAACAACGCCTTTTGTTCCTAGGGTTCAGGTAAAGACTTCGTCTGCCTGACAGAAACTAAAGTTGTGTTTTTTTCTTTTGTTTGTTATGGAAAATGCATAGTAGGAAAACGTTACATTATAGTCCGTTTTCCCATATTTTTAGTGTGTTGCTTTAAGCCATATTAACAAGTTTCATGTCATCTTGTGAGCAGCTTGTAAAATTCTGCATGGGGATTAAAATACTAAATTAAAATTTAAAGAGACAACTAGTTGTTTGCTGTTTACTTAATAGTAAACTCATACGGGTTTCAATACTGATGATGGCTATGCATCCCACATACAAAATGTGTGTACTGTGTAAGCAATAAATAATTTTGTGCTTGAGGTCATTACATAAAGATGAATGTCTCTTTAAATCGTTCATTGTCATTACTTAACACATCCTTTTTTGCATTTTCCAAGTAATAGTAGTGCCTTGAGTGGAAGATAGGCAAAAAAATTGTACCTTCTTTAAAGAAACATATTTCTGATTTATGAAACTTGGTTCTTGTGTTTTAAAAGTACATCAAAATAACCAAAACTCTATTTAAATAAAAAAAATTCAATTCTGAAAAAAAATCTGAATTCTCCCGTTGTGTTACTGAATTTATTTAGCTTTGGAATTCTGTTTAGGTACAAGTTGTTTGCCTTTTTTCATTAGGAAACTCCTAAGGTATTATAGATTAATGCAAAAGTAGGTTTTACTAATACATTACAATGCTTATCTTGCTTTGCTGCATGTTTCTCATTTTTTTGTAAATCGACTATTATCTGCTTTTCTTAGAAAATATCTTTATGGAGATGTTAATCTTTTGTGTGGGAGCTGTATAAATGTTTCTCTTGTTTGATCAACTGCTCAAGGAAAGATGTAAAGGATGATCTAAATGATCAGAATGAGATGACTAAATTTCATATTGAAATGGAAAAAGATCATATATATATATTTATAAAGGAATTCTAAATAAGACTGTAGGAAATGGTTTGGTTATGACTCATATTTGATAAAGTACAATTTTTTCACAATATATTGTTTCCCGAAAGTAGTCCTTACAACTGCTTAAATATAAATTCAAAATAAAAATTCTAAGAAAAAAGTTGAGATTAAAAAAATAGTGTCTTGATAGTAATGGTTTAGGTTAACATATTATGTGCTACTGACATAAACTGGCTTTGCATTAAAAATTTAAAACATCCTTTAGCATGAATAAGAAAGTTGGCTTCTGCTCATGATAATGAAATCAGAGGGGTATAAATTCAACCACAAGTTGTTAAGTAGTTCATAAAGGTAAATATTGTATATGACATAAGTAGTCTTTTAATATTTATTTTCTTTTTAGATATGTGCAAAATAAATTAAGAAATGATATGACGATTGTACAGGTCCGCCTGAAACCTGCATGTTTTGTGAAATACTGTAATGTAGAAGTAACATGTAATAGTTCCATATTTTAATCACACTATATAAAATAAAGAAATAGACATAAAAAATGACAGTTCTACATAGACTAATATCCTCTAATAAAAAAAATTACTTTGATCAAATAATTATGGTAGTCATTTAAGAAAATAAAGCAAGCTTAATGTTTGGTAGTCAACATCCAGCAAGAGGTGAAAGTGTATGAGGGTTAATCTCTCACTTCTGGTTAGATTATTTTTGATCTTGTAGATAAGAATTGTCTTTAGCACCAATTTTGTTTCTGCATAATGTCTGTGGAGTCATTGTGAACCTCTAACAGTTCTTTGCAGAGCTCAGTAACAGTCAAAGCTAAACATAATGTTTGTGACAAGAATTCCTGAAGAACTGAAACTTATGACCTTGGCAACATCTTTACAACTAGGCTGAATGCCCATCTGCCCACTTTTAGTAGGGATGGTAGATAGTTTAAAATGTATTAATACAAGATATGTTTTGAATGCAGGCTGCAGAGAACAAAAGTTCTCTGGTGATCTTTAAACAAGGGTATTAGAAGCAGTCCAGCAGCCGTGCAGAACTCTGGTTACTTTTTGGCATGAGAAATTAGCTAACTCAGAGCTCTGAGCTGTTGTTTATGGTTGTCAGGAAGTATATGTTACATTGTGGGCTGTGGTATAGCTGTGACTGTAGAATTACCTACAAGAACGAGGATCTGCAAACATTTCTGTTTATACCTATTTGTTTCATTGCTCTCATCAGGAAATGCACATCTTTATTCTTGCTTGCATCTTCTTTACTTGTTAGTCTGAAACTGATCCTGGTGATAAACGTCTCAGATTCTGGCACAAGTTCCTCTTCCACACTTCTCGCCATGTCATTCCGTTCATTTTCTAGCTCTTGTATCACCAAATGATTTCAAAACTATATTTTTTATTGGGAAGAAAAGCACGCGGTTTCCCTTTTTTCCTACCATGCACCCTTCTCCTGAACCTTTACTAATTCTAAAGTACGTGGAAAAGTGAGCATTTATTTCCTGAACTTTTAGATTTGGTAGCATACCAGCAATTTTCTAACTTCCAAAGTGACGCTTGGTGATATCTTTGTAAGAAATGATCTGCTCTTACATTTGTGTTTCCCATGCAGTATCTCTTGTTTACTTGGTGGAGCCTCGTTCTGAGCCAGACTTGCCATGAAACCACTGTTTTTTTTCTAACTTGAAAAATTTCAGACATCCTTTTGGCTTTAATACAGAACATCAGTATGTTTGGTCATGTATAAAAATGTATGCATGCATCTCTTTGGCATTGTTGAAATCAAGATGAAGCCACTAAAAAAGAAATTTTTGAAAGAAATCTAGATTAGGGCAGCCTAAATACCTCCATAATTTTCTGGCCTTCATATCCTAGAAGCTCTTGAGTTTGATGGGCTTTTCTTATATTTTTTCCAGCCTATCAGACAGCAACTGAAGCAGACAAAAATAAGAGTTTTGTTTAGCAACCCTCAGTAGTCAGGATTTGTTAGAGGTATGTTTAACAACATCCAAAGCTCACCTCAGCTACGCTGAAGACTTTACCACCTCAGGGCAGTTCCTGCATCTACATAAGCTTAAGTTCAAATAAAATAATTGCTGTAAGGATTTTTTAGAATAAACTGAGAATTTTCTTTTTTTTCAAGAACAGATCCTGCTGGTGTATCTCTTCTTTCAGAATAATGTGAGAGAGAGGTAGTATGTCAGTTTCAAAATATTACACTAATAAACAGCTGTATAGGTTACATGAAAAATTATAATGAACAGCAGAAGAACAAAAAATGGATGGCCGGATGTCTCCGAAACTTAGTGATATTTGAGTAGGCTGTGTTGGTAGAAATGGAGCTGCAGGGCAGGCAGTCACCCCCAGCAGCACAAGTTTTATCTCTTTTCCATGAGATTTGTGAAGCAACCCTTACATAACAAATAAAGAAATAAAGTGTAGCATAGAGTTGAAAACTTCAAATATTCTGGTTTTAAATCTAAAGTTATCACTTAAGATATTGTGTGCCTGTATGTGCTCTACACAAAATCACATTAGAATTGCATAGTTAAGCAAACAGCCAAGCATTCATGAGATAGGAATATAGGAAGTGGCAATAATAATATTATCTAGATTTTCTTAAGTGATTTCTTTTATGAATATATGTTAGAGTATGGGTCCTAATTACATGATCGCTTCTTTTCTAGAACTCTGACCTCAATCAGTGCTGTGAACAAAATTTCTAGTTGAGATCTAAAAGACAAAGGATGAAATCTAGTAAATGGAATTTATGTGTTTAAATTACATAACTTCTGCTAGCCTCAGACAAGTCTGAGGTGCCTTGGGGAGGATCTCAGACTTGTGCGGGTGAAGGAATGACCTAAGTACCTCAATATCTGCAGTGAGTGTTCCAGCCCAAATAAAGGACACCTATCCCCACTAACTCTATTTGAAACTTAGGCTACTCCAGAGGGTGAGCCAATTCTCCAGAGGGAGGCTTCTTCTTCTGAGGCTATAGAGGACCAAACAGGAATAGCCGCTTTTATATACTGTTCTGTGTGCAGGAGACTCATTCCAGAAACAGGACATCTGTGGTTTAAGCCCTGTTTAGACTGAAGAGACTGAACCTGTCTCTCAGAAAAGTGCCTTTAATAAAAATGCCTTTAAATGTGCTATTGCACATCCTTTTCTTCTCTGGAGTATAAAGTCTTATCTGAAGCTGAGATATTGTGTGGCTGGAATGTGTGGTGATAGCAAAGAAAGCTTAATTTTAGTGTAGCAGATTCCAGACCTGTTACCCAGAATGTGTATTGATCTTGTATTAGACCACAATTGGTTAAAAACCAGAACGAATCCTACAAAGATGGGACCAGAGCCTCATCTTTTCTCCTCGCTGATGACTCCCTTCATCACCTGACTGCTGAAGAGTTCTTGTTTCTTGCACTCTGCATGGCAGGTGTTCTTACTTGGAAGCCTGTCTCAAGAAGTGCAGCAGATGCACCTCTCTGTGAATGACAGACAATCTCACAATTTCAGGATGCATTGAATTTAGATGCCTGTTTGCCTGAATGTAGGTTACAATGGAAGTTTAGTAAAGAATTAGGTGCATATCTGCCTAGGGAATAACCTAGGGAAGGAAAGTATTACGAGCGTGTGTGTGGTGATTAAGTTTCCAAGACTTCAGCACTAAGATCTTTAGAAAGCATTCAGGTTATCCAGTTTTCTAAATGAATTTTTGATGCTTACATCCTAAATTATCTAGGTCAAAAAAAGTCCTATTCAAGAAGTTTTTTACACATTAACATCCGCCAGTGTGGTTTTCCTGTGGTGTATTTTATGTGTTGTAATTTTAGCCTTCTCTTTGTTTAGATCAGGATTGTATTGTCACAGTTTCTTAGCTGTTCTAAGCTTTTAAAAGTGCCATTCCTGCGTGTGTTAAAAACTCCTGAATGGGGGGTTTGTAGATTCCGCTTGGTTAGTTAGCTGCTTAAGTCTTTCAGTGCTGAGCATCACACCTGTGCATTCTTGTGGGACGTTCACCCTGTGGATTGAATAATTGAATGCTCTTCACTTTTTGGTGTTAGGAGTCTTTTCTGCATAGTACTCAGCAAAGCTATAAAAGAAAAAAATAATTTCCTCATCAGGTTTTCTGTTATACATGTGCTATCCCATGTTTATTTCACAACATAAAGTATATATAATATTCTATCAAGTGTTGTAGGATTGTCCTGCATTTATTGGTTAAGAATTGAGAAGCGATGATCAGAGTCGGAGACAGACAGGTTCTGTCCAGACATAATACACACCTCAGACTTCAATTCCAACACTTAAATTTGCGCTACAAATCAGGCTCCAGGGTCTCATGCCAGGCTCCCAGACAATGAAGAACATGGAATTTGTAAATACTTCTTGAAAGATCCACCCCTCAATACACAAGATCTCTGGGAAAGAGGAGGGAATGGAATTCAGTCCTCTTGGATTGTACCTGCCTGTCTTCAATGGCCGTCCTTTCCTTCTAAATAGAAATGACAAGGTTCTTGTAGGAAAATAACGTACCATCCAAATAGAGTCATAATATTTATGCACAGGAGAGTCAGAATTAGATCAGTCCTAGTCCCAAGCTCATTTTCCGTGTTCAGTATGCTAGTCTAACTCCTTCTTTCTCACTTTCCTTTCCAGTTTCCTGCCTTGATTTCTTGTCAGATTTTTTTTCATCCCAGTCTCTCTGTGCAACATGTTTTGTGCCAGTTACAGTATGGATGGTTCTTTTTTCAACTTATTCATTTCTCTCATTTAGTCTGTTTTTGCCGCTCTGTTCTTTTATGGTCCCTGACATTACAGGCTCCATTCTTTCTGTGTTTCACCAAGAAACATCCTGTATCCTTTACTTTCCTAGTACTTCTAAAACAGTTTCTGATTTGTCCTTTCTTTCTTCTTCTAACCCCATGAGAATGCAATCGTGTCCTCCCCTCCATGGGGTTCTTTGTCTGTTCTCTCACTCCCAGTTTCTTCCTTTCTTCTCTTTGCATCCAAGTCAAATGACTTCTTGGGTTACAAGTGCCTGTACTGTATACTGGAGTGCTAGCAGTGTGAACACAGAAAAGAGACTTCTGGTCATAATTCTGCCTCCTGACCTTTCCTGTAACAAGCCAAATAGCAGGGAATTTCAGGGAATTATATGCCCATTATGTACAAGTTTCTCCATTTTTTTTTCAGAGCATCAAGAGAAAACTATAAGGCATAAGTCAATGAAAATTTCAAGTTCTTGTTCCAAAACACAGATGTTAAGAGCATCGCAAAGAAACGGTGTCAGGCGATTTAACTTTCTGCTTAGAATCATTCTCCAAACACCTTGGCTGAAGTTTTCCTGAAAAAAGTCAGTCTGAAACAAATATAGCAGAGAAATATTTAACTTGAATATGAACGCATAGTTCTAGTTCTATTTTGGCACCCATGTCTGGGTTATCTCACCTTCACTCAGTCACAGTTTGTGGTAATGGCTGGATCACAAATTCTGCTTAAGCAAGTATAATTTTTCTCAAAAAAGCAGATGAAGATTTTATGCAGTGCTACTCCCCTCAGGGTGCGGGACGAGCCAAGTATGTCCTTTGCTCAAGGACTCACAAGTAGGACTGCAGGTGGATACATTTAGTATCAGAGAATGTTTAAGTTGACTTGCACTTCAGACGTCATTAAAGCTTTGCTTTGGATTCATAAAGTTGGTGCAAAGCTTTCTACTTGTGATCTGTAGCTGGATGAAGATACCTAATAGTCCAGATAATTCTCAGTTTAGCAAAAATACTGACAAAGCCCCTTGCTTTACAGGTATGTAGGAACAGCATCTAGAAGTCTCTTGAATAAAGATAACTTCTCTCACACATTTTTCTGCTTTAGTAGCCACAGATCTGCTGTTGGTAGCAGAGACCTATAAAGTCAGTAGTAGGGCTAACAGCACAAGAATAGAGGACGAGTATCCTCCCCTTTTTAATATACATTCAAACACTTCTGGTTGGTGGCTATGGGACTTGCAAGATGTTGCAGAGTAATGGAGAAGGAAGAAGTACACTGCCACCGTTGAATGAGTTGGTGTGTCTTAGTGTAATCTCACACTGAGTAAGTATTAAAAATGGCAGAAAGCTAAATCAGCCGCTTGTTGGTGGGTCAAAAGTCTTGACAATTGCATCAAGACCTTTCTTTAAGTGACTGAAATGCTGAAGATGAGGAGCTATGACAGCAGAAGGAGACCTTGTCTCTGAAACGATGCAAGATGGGCTCCGCAGAAAGTGCACCTTCCCCTGGTTATGTTTACCTTAGCTAGCGTATATTCATGCCTAAAGGTGCACTGCTTGGTTAGGTGTGGAGCTGGACATTACCCTCTTTGATTCCCTTAGTTTCAGGCAGGGTCAGTGTTTCCTTTGACTGTCCTAGTTTGTCCTCTGTCTCAGGCAAACCCCATGAAGGGAGCCTCCTCTGTCAGCTCTAGTTAATGACATTCCAGTGGTACCACCATGTAATGACTCCCTAACTGTTTGGAAAGCTTTGTTTTGTTCTAACTGCACCATTTCCCCCTTCCACTGTGAGTGCTCTAAAGTAGGTATATCTTCTCCTTGAATAATGTATTTGCAGCTATAGTATTCAAACTGAAATAGCTAAATAGCAGCTTCAAATGACTGTAGTAAAAAAGGATAGCAGACCGAGTCTAAGACTGATTAATAATAATTCCTGCAGATAAGTAATGGTAGTTTTTGCCTTGTTGTTGCTGAGTTGGACTGTGAAGAGGGTTGGACTACTGAGCCTCCCTATCTTACAGTTTCTGGAGGGCTTATATAATTTTCAACATTTTGAAAAACATTTAGAGATTTGAAGCATTTATGGTCTTATCCCATAGTCTTTCCAGCACAACAGGAAATGATAAATTCATTCATTCATTGTGCATAAACTCCTTAGAAATGTATATATATGAATACCATACATCAGTAATGCAAGTAATACAGTGTCACTGCCAAGAGAGAATAATCCTAACCAGAGCACCATGTGAAAAACAATTCGTAGGAAATAATGTACTTATTGTACAGGGCTTTTAAAAAAGAGTAACTCCTGGTACATACTGAAGCTATTATAGTATTAATTTATTTTTATGCTTTGTTATAAATACAAAGTAGAACATGATATTTTCTGTTTAAGTAACCAATATAAATAGAAGCTTATGAGAAAAATGAATTTTAAGGATTAATATGCTGCTTTGTTTTAGAAATGAGTACACTAATTAATATTTTCTCATTACAGATAAAACTGTGGTATGACAAGGTTGGTCATCAGTTAATAGTGACAATATTGGGAGCAAAGGATCTTCCTTCAAGGGAAGATGGGAGGCCAAGGAATCCTTATGTTAAAATTTACTTTCTTCCAGACAGAAGGTAGGGTGAACACAAAGACAAGGAATATTTGAGTAAGAATTAGTCTGATACTCCCATGGCACGCACAGCTGAGTTTACTGGTCATACATATACAGAAAAATCTTACAGTTTGGAGTTTCTTTGTTGAACATGCTATGTAACCGCAATGTGTCTTAGAACACTAAACACGAACTTATTTTCACTGGATATTTTATTAAATACCAAATAGAGAAAGAAAAGTAAACATATGTCATTGCATGGGGGGATCTGTTATTTGCAAAGAATGTTGCTGGTCTTTTATAATGCCCTTATTTTCTACAACAGTTATTCCTGTCTAGTGCAAAGAAAATGCTACAAGGCTAGGTTCACAGATTTCTGGGCTGATGAGCCCAGCAGTTTTGTCATCTGAAACCCATAGATTTCATATCACAATATAAGTGAGTTAAGGCTGAAGATGACTCAGCTGGGGCTTCCCCGATGCACCTTGAAAAATTCCCCCAAAGCTCAGGACTCATTAATCTGGACTGGCATTATATATGCATTTAGGGAAAATTAAACTGTGGTAGGAACCCTTATTCCTGAATAGCTCCTTTATTTTCAGACAATGATTTTCTGCCATTTCCACTTATGTCATGGGAAGAAAAGCAAAGGGGATGAAGTGTTCCTCAGTTGATTTTTTTTTTAATTGGTATTTCTTCAGATTGTGTTAGTAGGGGAAAATGTTTAGCTTTATTTTGTAGTGTATCAACAAAGTAATTCAAAGATTTAACCTGACTCAGTGTATGAAAGATTGATCATTGGATTGCTGAATCTGTAGAGTAGGATGTAACTTTACAGTTTATATTTTTACATCCTTTGCTTTTCCTAATATCTAAACTGGGAAGATGTTAACTATCTTCAGTGCCAACTGACTTCAGTTAGAATTAAAGCTACACTGGTTTTCCACTTTCATTGTATACCATGTGTTGACAAGAAGATTTTCTGTGACTGCATAATTTGCTGTATCATTGGTAACAAAAAAGTTTTGGTTGGATTGTCTTGGGCTCACCAATATTTGAACTGTTGGACTAGATTCTTAGTTTATTCAAATCGCTGTAGCGTGTTTGGGGATGCTGAAGCTGTGCTAAACTGAGAATCAGGTCTGCTTAAAATATCTTATCTGCTTTTTCAAGATTAATAAAGCTACCAAAAATGTCTGTGTTCAGAATGCTTCACAATGTAAGTTGTAATAACTAAATATACGTAGAAGAAAAATATTTAATTAAATGCTTTCAAGTATACCTATACAAAAAGTTACATAACATGAAATTTTATTATGCTGTACTGGTGTTCCCCATTTATGTGAAGCATTCAGAACTTTTTCTTTAATTATTATATGTGTTTTCTCTCACTTATATAAGAATCAGCAATTTGTTTCACTGAATTATGTTTTTTTTTCTGGCATGCAAATTCGTTTTCCTTTCCTTAGAAGTAAAAGCTAAGTAAGCAACAATCTGTTTCTAGTATAGTTGAAGGAAACATGCTAGAGGTAAAATACACTTAAATAAGTCAAGCATTGAATTAGATGAAGATACTGAATGTCTTTGATTAAACAAATTTCATTGCAAAAGCTTGTCCAATGTAACTTATTTCAGTTCTCAAGAGTAAACAAATCTTTATTACATTAGAAATAATTACATTATTTGTTTTAACAGTGTGTCTAAAAGTATTATTTCTTAGTTAATATTTTGATCCAGCTTCTAAGTAACAGTTCAGAAATGCAATAACTATATCACAGTTGCAAGTATTAGCAAACAGTATCTGCATTGCCATATTAAAAAATCCACATAAATTAGTATCACAGCTGCATTATGCTGCAATCAGCAGGTTTAAAATTAAGCATTGTTATAAGAACTCTTATCAGGATTCTCAGTAGAAGGAGCATGGGTGTTTCCCAATGAAACTTGTTTCCATCAAAAAAATTAATTCTTTGAAGCAGAAATATTCTGCAAAACACGTTGCTTTCAACAACGCCCTGGAGCCAGAGCCAGGAGTTCCATGGTAGCCTTGCATGGAGTCCTCACTGAGCTCCAAAACATAAGGACAGCCTTGTAGTGGAGATCCACCTTCGACCTGGGTGGATCCTTGGGGTGACCCAAAGGATTTCAGGAGCTGTTTTGAGAACACTGTTCCTTCCAGTGTTGCTGGAAAAAGACATGTAACTTATTCTCAGGGCTTCTGGTTTCTTAGCTGTGGAGCCCTTAGTTGGGAAAACCCTGCAGAGAAGGCCCCACACTGTCCACAGCTCCCTGACCATTCCTTCATGTGGGCCAGCTGCTCCTTCCTGCTCTGAAGTTTAAGAGTCAGCTGCTGTAGGACTGGAAGCTTGAGTGAACCAGCTGGCTTGTTTGTCTGAAATGCAGATTTTTGCTATGCCCAATGTTGTCTACATACATGTTCTACTGTCAGAATCTGCCTCATTGAAATGCCATTTATAGAAGTATGTTTTGCTTTATAAAATGCTGTTTCCAAACCAAAGATATTAAAGCATCTCTGTTTTTCAGGGAAATTCTTAAAATCGGAATTGGCACATGAACTGGAGATTACCTAACTTTAATTTTTAGTATGAAGTTATGAATTATCCTGAATGTATGTGCTGAACTTTATTTTATCATAAATCATGATATAGATTATAGTGCTCAGAAGACTACAAAATGTAGTGCTGATTTAAGATTTCTGCTTTCCACGATACAGTATAATGTTACAGTGTAATGGTCTTTTGAACATTTTTAATATTTAATTGTTTTTTGCAGTGATAAAAATAAAAGAAGAACAAAAACAGTAAAGAAAACATTGGAACCTAAGTGGAACCAGACATTCATTTATTCTCCAGTTCATCGGAGAGAGTTTAGAGAACGAATGTTAGAAATTACTCTTTGGGACCAAGCACGAGTTCGAGAGGAAGAAAGTGAATTTTTAGGAGAGGTATACAATTATTGGTAGTTATTTTAGAATACAGTTGCTCACATATTCATGTCTAGATACTGTATTTTTGGAAAAAAAAATAAAATTAAATACAGCAAAGCAAAACTGTTTTAAATTGTTGTATTTGTCCTCATTTCACTTAGCAGTAAACAAACAATGATCTTGCACTTATGAGATAGTACTGATGATTTCTCAATTTCTTTTAGAATTGTTCATTAAAATCCATATTATCCGTAGTTGTATTTTGCCAAAATGTTGGAATATTGCTGGCTAAGTTGCTACAAGATATTTGAATGCTGTAAAGGTTGTCATAAGGTAATAAAGGTTTTGTGAAATATTTTTGGTATATTTAGTGCTGTAAAGGGCATGAGAACTCCTTTCATATTAAATGCAAGGTTTTTATAAAACTTCAGACAAAGTCCTTAACAATAAGAGAACAATAGAATAAAATTTATGAACATATCTATTTTAAAATACTGAGTTATGTAATGCTTTCCTACTTTTAACCATTTTTTCTCTTTTAGATTCTTATTGAGTTAGAGACAGCATTACTAGATGATGAACCTCACTGGTACAAACTTCAAACGCATGATGTCTCTTCATTGCCACTTCCCCATCCCTCACCGTATTTGCCACGCAGACAACTCCATGGTGAGAGTCCCACACGGAGGTTACAAAGTAGGTTGCTAATTTTACACTCTGTGTATAGTTAATTTGAATTAATGTGTAAAGTATATTCCATACTTGTAGATGGGAAGCTGACAGAATTTGTGTGTTCATTTGTAGTTGTTACGAATTAGGGCATTTATGATTATTGATGAGAGTCTGACATGCTACAAATGGTAATTCTGAACACTGTGCAATACACCAGTTTTTTCGTATGAGACTACCTAGTTCAGACTCTGAGCTTGAGCAAATTATCTTGGTCTTCTGCAATGTGCTGTTTTATCTTGAAGTCCTATCTTCTATGTTATGTTTATTATTTCATTGTATAGCCAAAAGTGAATGTGCAGTACCTTTCTCTTTAGCTCATACTTGTTCAAAATAAAAGTGACCTCTATATAACATCGTATATAGCTATATTAATACCACCATGGCCTGTTGCCTTGTTTTGATACTCTTTTATGTGGTTACATTAAGAAATGGAATTTCTTTTAAAATCCTATTTTGTAGAGTTTGGTATACTTGATTCACAGTAGTTGGATGTTATCTGTAGATATTTTGAAAATAGAGTATATACAGTATGCTAATAAAAATAGATGCATAAGAATAAGACAGTAAAGGGTGAAAATCTGTTCTCTTAATACTTCATTATTTCTCTAGTTTAACTGCTCAGTACTGTCAGTGATTTAAAGCTATCCTTCACTGAATTAGCTTCATAAAATATTAGTTGACGCTGATAGAAAAAAACCCCAAACCCCAACAAACCAAAAACTATTTCTAAGAATTATTTGGGGTTTTTTGAGTCATTGTATGTGAGTGTGTGTGTGAATATGTTACACACAAACTCACAGAAACATATGCATGTGTAGCCACACAAACAAGCTTGGATATTTCATATTTTCTATCTGGATTCTTTATTAAATAATCCCTTCTGTGTAAGTATTTCAAGTAGTTGACAGTTTTTGTGTCTGTGCACTGGATGATGAGAAGGATTAAAATGCTCCATATCATAATATTCTGACATAGATATGTTAATAGAGTGTTACAGTGCATAGCCTTCAAAGTGTAAGATCATACTTATCCACAAAACAAAGAAAGAAATTATAGTTAACAGTAAGGAGTTCCATTTCAGTTCAGTCCTCTTCAGTCTTCTCAAGTACCGTGACTGTTTAAGTAAAGTTTTAAAATTATTTTTCTTCCGTGGAATCAAAGAATTGTTTAGGTTGGAGAAAACCTTTAAGATCATCGAGTCCAACTGTTAACCTAGCACTGCCAAGTCCACCACTAAACCATGTCCCTAAGCACCACATCCACATGTCTTTTAAATACCTCCAGGGGTGGTGACTCACCCACTTCCCTGGGCAACCTGGTCCAATGCTTGATAGCCCTTTCAGTGAAGAAATTTTTCGTAATATCCACTCTAAACCTCCCCTGGTGCAACTTGAGGCTGTTTCCTCTTGTCCTATCGTTTGTTACTGCGGAGAAGAGACAACCCCCACCTGGCTAAAACCTCCTTTCAGGTAGCTGTAGAGAGCAATAAGGTCTCCCCTGAACCTCCTTTTCTCCGAGCTAAACAACCCCAGTTCCCTCAGCTGCTCCTCATAAAACTTCTCTAGACCCTTCACCAGTATTGTTGCCCTTCTCTGGACACTCTCCAGCACCTCAATGCCTTTCTCATAGTGAGGGGCCCAAAACTGAACATAGTACTCGAGATGCACCATATTTTCTGCCATCTTGTAGGGCATTTACATGTAACACTGAATTACCTTTACAGACCAGGTGGAAATTTCAGTATCTGCTTGTATAAGAATTATAGAATAGAATCATAGAGTAGTTTGGGTTGGAAGGGACCTTCAAAGGTCATCTAGTCCACCCTCCACCCCCTACTCCCCACCCCCACAATGACCAGGAACATCTTCAACTAGATCAGGTTGCTCAGAGCCCCGTCCAACCTGGCCTTGAATGTTTCCATGGACGGGGCATCTACCGCCTCTCTGGGAAACCTGTTCCAGTGTTTCACCACCCTCATCATAAAAAAAATTCGTCCTTAGTCTAAATCTTCCCTCTTTTAGTTTAAAGCCATTACCTCTTGTCCTATCGCAAGAGGGCCTGCTAAAAAAGTTTGTCCCCATCTTTCCTATAAGCCCCTTTTAAGTACTGAAATGTTGCAATAAGGTCTTCCCAGAGCCTTCAGGTCCATGTCTTTACTGTGCTGAGGACTCCAGAGCTGGACACAGTACTCCAAATGGGGTCTCACCAGAGCAAAGTAGAGGGGCAGAGTCACCTCCCTTGACCTGCTGGCCATGCTTCTTTTGATGCAGCCCAGGATACAGTTGGCTTTCTGGGCTGTGAGTGCACATTGTCAGCTCATGTCCGGCTTTTCATCCACCAGTACTCCCACGTCCTTCTCAGCAGTGCTGCTCTCAAGCCCTTCATCCCCCAGCCTGTACTGATACAGGGGGTTGGCCTGACACAGGTGCAGGATCTTGCACTTGGCCTTGTTGAACCTCATGAGGTTCACACAGGTCCACTTCTTGATCTTGTCCAGGTCCCTCTGGATGGCACCCAATCTCTCAGGCTTGTCAACCACACCATTCAGCTTGGTGTCATCTGCAAACTTGCTGAGGGTGCACTCAATCCCATTGTCTATGTCATTGGTGAAGATATTGAACAGTTCTGGTCCCAATACAGGCCCCTGAGGGACACCACTTGTCACCCGTCTCCATCTGGACATTGAGCCGTTGACCACTGCCCTCTAGGTGTGACCATCCAACCATTCCTCATCCACCGAACAGTCCATCCATCAAATCCATATCTGTCCAATTTGGAGACAAGGATGTTGTGGGGGACCTTGTCAAAGGCCTTACAGAAATTCAGATAGACGACATCCATAGTTCTTCCTTGCCCACTAATGTAGTCACTCCATCATAGAAGACCACTAAGTTGTTCAGGCAAGACCAGGTGAAGCCATGTTGGCTGTCTCAAATCACGTCCCTGTCCTCCATGGGCTTTAGCATAGCTTCTAGAAGGATCTTCCCAGGCACAGAGGTGAGGCTGACAGATTGGTAGTTGATAGGGTCTTCCTTTCTACCCTTTTTAAAAATGGGTGCAATGTTTCCCTTTTTCCAGTCACCAGGGACTTCACCTGACTGCCATGACTTTTCAAATACCATGGAGAGTGGCTTGGCAATGACATCAGCCAATTCCCTCACCAACTCTGCGATGCATCTTGTCAGGTCCCACAGATTTCTGTGTGTTCAGGTTCCTCAGGTGGTCATGAACCTGTTTCTCTCTTACAGTGGGAGGGACTTTCCACTTGAGAGGAGTGGGGTGAGAGGTTGCCAGTGAAGACTGAGGCAAAAAAGTTGTTGAGTACCTCAGCCTTCTCCTCGTCCGTTCTTACCAGTTTGCCAGTCTTGTTCATCAGGGGGGTACACTTTCTTCGATCTTCCTTTTCTGGCTGACATATCTGTAGAAGCCTTCATTATTCTTTCCGTCCCTTGCCATGTTCAGCTCCAGTTGTGCCTTGGTCTTCCTGACTCCATCCCTACACAACCAGGCAGCGTCCCTATACTCTTCCCAAGATACCTGTCCCCACTTCCACTGCCTGTGCATTTCCTTCTTGCCCTTCAGTTTGACCGGAATGTCTTGACTCAGCCATGCCAGTCTCTTGCCTTCCTTTCCTCATTTTTTACTTCTGGGGATCGAGAGCTCTTGCGGTCTGTGGAAAGCATCCTTAAAGAGCTGCCAGCTCTGTTCTGCTCCCTTGCCTCTGAGGATGGTTTCCTAGGGGGTCCTATTCACTGACTCCTTGAACAGCGGGAATTTTGCTTTCCTAAAATTCAGGGTCCTGACTTTAGTCTTCGCCTGACCCATATCCCTCAGAACTGCGAACTCCACCAGTGCGTGATCACTGCAGCCCAGGCTGCCTCCAATCTTGATGTCACTGATAGCTGACTTGTGTTGGTGACCAACAGGTCCAGTATTGCATCCCCTCTAGTAGGGCTGTCTATTACTTGGCTTAAGAAGTTATGCTCCATGCACTCCAGGAGTCTCCTGGATTGCCTACAGCTTGCCATGCTACTTTTCCAGCAGATGTTGAAGTCCCGCAGCAGGATGAGAGCTTGTGAGCGCTATGCCTTCTGTAGCTGGCTTCCTCAATAGTCTCCCTTTAATCAGGCAGCCTGTAGAAGACACCAACCACAAGGTTCCCTTTGTTGCCTTGGTCTCTAATTCTTACCCACAAGCTTTCAACGTGCTTGTGGCTATTCTTTGGAGACAGCTCTTCATGCTCTATCCATTTCTTGATGTAGAGGGCAACGCCTCCGCCCCTCCTTCCTCACCTGTTCCTACTGAACTGCCTGTAACCATCTATAGCTGCATTCCAGTCACAGAATTCATCCCACCAAGTTTCAGTAATGGCAACCAGGTCATAGCTTTCTAGCAGCATGGTGGCTTCCAGCTCCTCCTGTTTGTTGCCCGTGCTGCATGCATTGGTGTAGAGGCACTTCAGCTGGGCTTTCGACTGTGTCACCTTCTTAGTTCCTTTGAGGTATTTCACTGGTGTTTCCCTGTTGGCTCCTATTACCTCAGGATCCCCTGGCTCATCTCCATAAAACTGCAAGTGTGCTGCAGTGTAGCCAGCATGTCTCACAGCAACATGCTGTGGGCCCTTGCTAGCAGCCTGTCCCTCTAACTTTGTCATGTCAGTCCCACAGCTTGTCATGGGCAAGCCTGATAGCCGCCTCCCACTTCAAGCCTAGTTTAAAGCTCAGTGAGCCCTGCTAGCTTGTGAGCAAAAACCCTCTTCCCCCTTTCAGAAAGGTGAATCCCATCCGATGCCAGCAAGCCTGGTGCTGTGTAGGCCATCCCATTACCAAAGAAAACAAAATTGTGTCAGTGACACCAGCCATGGAACTGCGTAGACTGGTCCTGTCTGTTTCTTCCAATGTCACTGCCCTCAACTGGAAGGAAAGTGAAGTTAGTGAAATTCTGCTTTTCAGGAAATATTCAGTCCTGCAAACAAATCCTGTTTGTTTATAGGAATCCCTGTCTGTGCAAGAGGTCACTGTCATGAAGAATGAATAAAACAGTAACTGCTTTGTTTTGGAAAAGATTGTAGTAATACTTGACTAAAGATCTGTTCAATGATACTGACTCAAAATTTGAAAGTCAGTAAGCTATTTTTTAATACTAATATGAATAATGTGCTCAACTGAACAATCTTGTATGCCTTTCTGGAAATGTAGAGGGAAGTACTTACAAAGACTTCTGGCTGGGTGAAACACTAAGATTTGGTGTAGAAGTCCTGCTTTTCAGTGAAGATGATTTAGCCCAACTGTTCCCAGAGCAGAACATTGACAACTTGAGGTTCTAAAAACTTCAGCCAAATAAACAGTGTCAGACATTCACTGTGATTGCTGGAGAATTCACATACTCCTACAATAATTTATGCTATTTGCATTCGTACTGAGATCAGCATCCCATAAAGAATGAATTTCTCTAGTTTCCTGGGAATATACGCACTTCTTGAATCCTTGTGTGTCATAAATACTTTTCTGTTTAAACAGATAGTTTTGCACGTACAGAACAAGGTCTCTTGGAATTAAAATCCCTCCTTTTTGAGGACTGGAAAGGTATCCAAATGTAAAATTAGCATCTGGTCAGAGTTCTGCAATGGTAGTGGAATCCATTTAGCAATATTTATTTTATTTTAATTGACGTAATACCTCTGATAGGGAAATAAAAGTATTTCTTTGTATCCAGAGAGGTGGTTGAATATCCTATTGGAGATATGCAGAACTCAATTGGACATGGCTGTAAGCAATACAATGCAAGCTGGCCAAGCCTGAAAAAGGTATTGCACCAGATGACCTCTTAAAAGCCCTTCCCAACCTAAATGTCCTCACGAGGGGACTGGTGAAGGGCAGACAGCACGTCTTATGACTGCCTTCACTAACTAATATATTTATAATATATTAATAATATACAGAAGTCTAGTTCTTTTACTTTTTTTGGAGGTTTCAAAAGAACATTAAGTTAAACTGAATAAAAAACAGAAGATGTTATCTGGGGGCACATTATGACAATGTGAAAAAAATCTCCAGAACGAAGACAAGGCATGTTTAGCAAGTTTGTCTGTCTTTTTCAAAGTATATATTAGAACACTTACTGTGCTGTTACACAGTAGGCTGCTTTCAGTTTGTGGGGCTGAAAAATCTGAGTGGTTCAGTCCTCCCACATTTTGTTAATTTCTGTGATACCTTTTTGTATAGAATTAGTGAGTACAATATGAAGTACTTTATTACGTGCCCTCCCAAATTGTTAGTGTGAGAAATAACAAGAGAGAGATTTTGAATTACAAGGTGATTTGTTGTTTGTATAAGTACACATCTACACATCTAATCTTTCTTATCTTCATGATTGCCAAGTAGCTATAAATACATATATATTTGAAGACATACTTAAATGTTACTCTATGAAGGTAGTTTGAAAGAACCTCTTACACTTACCACTTACTTCTGTTCTCTTTTCGATATCACTGAATTATAGCATTACTGATGAAGAGCAGTCTGTCAGCCCTAAAGACTGAACTCTTATATTTACAGATAGCCACTAGCAAAGTGCAGGATTCCCACAGAGCCCCATATGCCATTTTTTAGGAACCAGATTTCAGAGACAATAGCTGAGTTTCTACATATATTTATCTCTCAATATCTTTGAGCGGGCATTATGTTGTGGTATGGACTAATCTAAGCCAGCTGTCCACCTTCTTTTGCCCACTCATCTGATCCATCCAATCCATTAACTTCCCAGTGATGAAGGATCATTACCATGCTTTTTTCTTAGTATTTTTGGAAAGACATCTACTTAGAAACTGGAACTAATATAGAACATAGGATTATTACTTACTAGGTTTTTCAGCTAATTATATTTCAGATTTTCATAAACTGACTGATTTTTATCCAATGTGTATATTTTAAGCTTTTTCTTATGTGAAATGTGAGGTAATGAGTAGGTCTATTTTACTTATCATGCTGAACTTTTGAAGCGAATTTTTGAAATGGCTTAATTTTCTCTAATATTTGACATAAAATCAGCAATACATTAAGAATTCCAGACAGCATTAACTAGAATTACAAAATGAAGTTCTTTTTAAATTGCCTCTGAAAGAGATTGTAAACAGAAAATTAAAGATTATTTTTAAAAAGATTTGGGAATTCATGTTATTGTTTTGGCCACAGTATTATTGTTCCATCTCACATTTGGTAAGACGTTTACTAGAGATTACATTGAAAATTGAATGTGGTTTGAATGTTCTGTTCATAGTTGTTAGGATCAATGGGATGGAAGTTATTGTTAGTATTACTATTCATTGAGAACTGATACAGAAATCAAGCAGGGTTCATATCACGGGATTGCAAATAAAAAATTACTTCCTCTCCATGTAGCCCAGAATACAGAGATAATGGACATCAAATTGGATCTGCGACATTCTTATTCAATCTTTTACAGTTATGTTGGTGTAATGTGTGCATTTGTGCAGTGTCAGCTGGTATGGTTTAGTTGATAAAGAATACTGAGTTATTGTGTATTTTTGAAGATCAATTTCTTTTTAGTTTTATATTGACTCTGAATTTCTTTTAGAAGCAGATTTTGTTTTACTTCAAGTATTTCAAGAATTTCCCAATTACTTAGCAACTGACACTACTTTTCTCGGACAGATTTTGCAGGATTAAAACCAAGCTGTCTGAATTATTGATCTGCAGACCACAGAGAGTGGGTGTACAGTGTAGATAACAGCTACGTGCCAAAACAAGGGAAGAAATATGAAAATAACAGTAAAAACCAGACATTTTCAGGTGTCTAGTTACAGCATAGCTATGTATAGCAGCGTAAGGAGAGCTTTTAATTGCCAGGAGAATGCACACAATGGTTTGAAAAAGAAAAGTGAAGTTTTATATTTTTAGCATCTTTAGGAAAGGAAAAGTACTAAATCTATGTGAGATAAACTGCTGAAAACAAGGTCTAAGAGATTTTAGAAATGACTGTGTTTGGAAATCAACATATGGAAGTCCAAAATGGTGGGTCACATTTTATTTTTTCAAGAACTGAACACCAGAAGAATCAGTCAGGATCAAAATAATTGCAAATAGACTGTGAGGGAGCCTTATTTTGTAGGGACTTTAATTTTTATTACTTTTAGAATTAAAGTCATTGATGACTCCATTCACTGAGTTTCATGATTCGTAAGGCATATAAAAAAATATGGAGGGAGAGAAATTAGCGTAATGAGTATTTAAACTGTGGGGAAAAAAATGAGTATAGTTGTGTTCTGCAAAAAGATCTGCATATAACATGCAAAAAAGTATATATAACATTCCTTTTCCAAATTGTATTTATTCCTTCAGATGGGAATAAAAAATTCTATAATGCATAAGCAAAGTGTTTTGAATCACATGAAAAGTGATCTGTTGTCAGCTTTATACATTTTCCCAAATCAGACTATATTTTCTTTGTTGAGACTTTAACATGTTAAAATTATTACATTTGATTAGAAAAAGCAGATTCATAGACTGAATACACAAATACAGGAACCCATTGCTTATTAATTTTTGAAAAACATTTTTAGATGGACTTGTCATTGCTGGGTGCTGAGCGTTTTTTTTGAAAATTCTGTGGCTGTACTGTCAGACCTAAGATGAGTCGAATGTTATAACTGTTGATTCAAGTCCTCTCTTCCCTTATTTAAATGTTAAAATTTTCAAATCTATACTGTAGAACATTAAGAGATAAACTCGGTAGTACAAAAATCATTAAAGTTTGATAACAATTACAATGTATCTGAAACTTTACTCTGTGAAATCTGAGCCCCTGCATTTCAAACCTCAGTCTTCCAATGAAAGCTATTGGCCTCCTTGGAACTCCGCGGAGTCTCGTTTTACTGCAGAATCAGTGTCTTGCTGTCTCAGCAATTTCCTTTTAGTTTGTTGTGAATATGGTAAGTCAGTATGATAATTTTAAATCATTGTCACTGAGCCTTACTTGAGGGAATTATAATAATGCTGTTCACTAGTAGGTAAGCGAGTTGTACTTAATGGAAACATGCATCAGTGACTTTTTTTCAAATTATAATATGGAGCATTTTAAGGTCAGTGACACAGACCATGAATGATGAATGTATTATAAGAATTTTACCCTAGAGAGCAAGAATAACACTTATTTTTCTCTTTCATGCTTCTTCCTTAATTTTTCCCTTTCTTTCATGGAGCACAGACCTTGGGCATGTTCTCTTTGTTTGCATGCATTGATGATTTATTCATAGTATATAAATATATATACCAGTGTTGTATTTATTGTACACCTATGATTTATTTATTATATTTATCGTACATCTATGGTTTATTAAATACTTTAATTAAAAGGTATTTAACATGATACAGGGGTGTCTGAAAAGGCCTTAAACTATCAAAATATTTTTATTTTTTCTAATAAAAGAAAATATTTAAGATATTAATTCTGTGCTGTTTGAAAATTCAAAAATAAACTTTATTCAACTGTAATTAAACTACAAAAATACTTAAAATTCTGGTTTTAAGCAGTTTAAGGGAATTTGATTATTTATAATATTGTTGCTCTGGTTACTTGATAAAATTATGTTATTAAACTACACTTCTGTCACGTAATGATGTCAGAAGAGCAATGTTATTAGTTGAAATAACTTGGTGGATAGGGTAAAGTAACCTTGCTAGGCAGTCAATAAATAGCAAGTCAGGTGACCTTTAAAAAGATTCTAAAATACGTAGGTCCATACAGTAGCTTCTTTTTCTGTCTAAAGGTGGGATGTTTTGTTTTTTTTTTTATTTCATGAAGCATTACAAACTAAAATATAACAGTGTGATGGTTCTGATGAAGTTTTCAGATGGGTTTAATACTATTCTGACTTTTTCCTTTCTGTGTTGTAACCATACAGAAACAAACATGGCTTCCTTAGTCCTCACTCCCATTATAGTCTCAGTATTTTTATATTCTTCTGCTATTCAAGAAGCTCTACCCTTTTACAGATATTTCCGGAAGTTAAATTCAGAAAGTGCATCATTTTTATTTATATAAATAATTTCTAGACTCTGTCAATTGCTTTTTTGGAGACTTTTTTTTTTTGGATGGCACCCTTGAAGCTTTGGTGACTTTGTGATGTTGCTGGAGTAAACTAGAAAAGTTCCCCATACCCCATTTTGCATAGTTTTGTAGCCAAAGAAGAGTCCATTTTTCATGAAATCCATAACTGGAAGAGATTAGTACCAAGGAATACAAATATTAAAGAAGATATGCAGTAAAGGTCATATCTAAATATTTGTAAACGATGCTGAAAAAACCCGTTATTCACTTTGACGAAAATGAACTGTCCCAGCCAAAACCAGCACAATGGCCGAATGGAATTCTAGAGCTGGGCCATAAAAATGAATTATGTTTATCAAGAAACTCAATTTGAAAATATAGAGTTAGATACTGTAATTAATAGATTATTTAGTGATATACTATACATATTAAAATATATACATATTATACATATTAAAATATATACACATTAAAATAGTCCCTGGATGCCAGAAAAGCATGACTTACCAGAAGGTACCTAGTCATACAGTGAGTTCTTAACAGCACCAGTTGGCAAGAAATTGAAATTTTCATTTTTCCTCTAACACTGTCATATCTTGTCATCTGAGGTGCATCACTTACTCATAGACTGTCACTCTTTAATATTTAAGACGGTATCTGTGAGCTGTTCAACTATAAGGAATAAGAACATTCATAATGCCTTGCTAATGGCAAGATACTATTTATATTATTCTGACTTCCTGGCTTCTTTGTATTATCTTATGGAAATCACATTTAAAGAATCTGCAATCGCAAAGTAACAGTTCACATTTCCATAACTGCCCAGATGTTCGCATACTATTATATTTTCAAGTTTAGAAAAGCTGATATGGTTGTAGGAAAAGCTAAAATACATAAATGAGCCGGACTTAAGGAACACAAACAATAAATCAGGTGTTGCAAGTATTTAGCCATTGTGCTCACATCGGGACTCTTAGATTCACTGGTAGCAATGGTATGTAGATAATATATTCATGTATGTGCATATTTACCGAATCAAGACCTAACTGGGGACAGAAGATTGACTGGAATGCCACTTCTGAGTCTGTTAAATTTAAAGTAGGATTCATAGTTACATCTCAAGAAAGTTCCGCTAATAACTTCCTGCTGAGGTGCCAACAGCACTGTACAGTAACTTCAAGGGTAACAGCTCATCTTGTATGCCTAGCTGAATATACATTTTGCCCTTAAACACTTGCTTATAGTAAATGTGCAGTTGTATTTCAGAGTTAGAAATGACTCTAGCTCTGCTGGTCCTCTGTGACTACTGAGTATAAATGTTGATCCGGAAGTGATTGGCATTTTTGTGGTTTAATTTCTCCTAGCTGCTGGAGTTTCGTTGTTTTGAACAAATGTGGCCTACAGTATCAAATTCTTCAGTCTCCAGCAGCAATTACAATGAAGTTTAAGGTTCTAACCATCCCTGTTACATGTATTAATTCATGTATTCTTCCCTGACACTACTTCATTTCAATATTTGTTTTCCAGATAAAGGCTTATATTCATATAATTCAGGTAAATTTTCAGCATGCCAGAAATGCTTATTGCGTCCATATACATGCAAAATTTAATTTGATATTTTATTGGTGTGCTTTTGCTACCTATTGTGCAGATGCTAAATTGCTTAAATGTTCCTTGGCTTTTCTTGTCTGCTTTTCAGTCATAGGTCTTTTGTTGGCTTTCTTTCTCTATTCCTAACATCTTAGTATTGATATTGGAGCAGTATTGCAACACTATACTTGCTTTGCCTGCCTTTATTTTAGGTAGAGCTTTGGTAGGTAAACTGTAGTGAGCTTTATTAACTATACTAGGAAAACGCTATTTTGTTTAAGCTACATTAAAAAGAACACTGTCGTATTACAGCTGTTTGAGAACTAGTGTAAGTATTTTTAGAATACAGACATGGGGTAAATGAAGTATTGGCAAAATCAGTATTTATACCGATACATATTTTTACAGTTTCATATTGATTTAAATCCCCAGTTAAAATCCAGTTGCTATATCTGAGAATTTTGCCTTCATTGAATAGAAATAAATTCATAATGTACAGTTTCTACAAGCTTAAATTTTGTAGTGCATTTCACGTGGGACTTTTTGCAGTTCCTGCAGTTTTAGTTATGGGAATCTCTTTGAGAACTGATCCATCTAATTATCTTTTGGTTATGTTTAAAAAATGAAACACACATTGTTAAGAAAATAAATCCAATACTATGGTGGAGAGAAACAAAAACCCCACAGGATGTTTTTCGAGAGCACTACTAATAAAACCCAGTTTCCATTACATCCAACTTTAGTCTCCCATGTTTCTTCTATTCCATTCTCTCCTGAAATAATCCCACAGACTTCTCATGTTTTACAATATTTTCAAATGGGAAAAGACCACATTTGCTATGGAGACTGTGGACTTGTGCATGTGTGGATTAGCCACAAATTTTAGCTTGGTAATGTTTCTTTTCCATTAAAGGATTCTGATTTGTATCGCTCTCTTCTATCCAGCAACCATTTTCAAAGATCTGTAGGAACTAATGAAGTTTGGTATTTATACGGCTCTGTCAGTATATATGAAACTGGTCAACAACTTAAAAAAAAACCCTATTATGTGAAGGAGGATAAAGTGACAGATTGACATGGAGACAGCAGGACTGCATGAGAAATTAGCTCACACTAAGAGCCTTCAGACACAGACTGGATGAATGTGAGAGAGCAAATTCTTAAAACGGTCATTGTGAGACTGATTTTAGGGTTGCTTATATGTCAGCTTTGAACACACAACAGTTACAGGCAATGCTAAGTTACTTTAAGTGGTTGTGAAGGCCTTCTATGAGCTTCAGGGCAGGAGCTCATAAGCATGCTTCACTACCCTTTGGTCCCCCAGGGAGTCCACAAGACCTTGTAAAAGCTTCCTGCATTGAAGGGGCAGGATCCCCAGCTCAGGAGCTCAGTCTGCTTTCTTTTTCCTTTTTCTTTTTCCCCCACAAGAAAAACAGATAATTCCTGAGCCATAAATCTGACACTTCTTTCTGTATTGAAGCTGACTCACTTTAATTTTATTTCTCATTCTATCCCCTGTCCTAGTAAGTTCTGATAACTGTATTAGCTGGTCATATAGGCTTTAGTAGAGTTTTGAACCTCATGTGTTGCTGGTCTTCTCTTGAGGACTGTATCAGAAATATCAAGGGGCACAGAAGGTATTATACCTTGCGTTGTTTCCCCAGTATATTAATAACAAAGTGGAGTGCAGCTCTGTGCCAACTTCGGTTGTCAGGCAGAATTCAGAAGTTCTCTTACAACTCTCCACAGACTTAGGTTGTTTTGCAAGAAAATATTTATGATTGCATATTGTTTCATTCGTTTGGAAGAGTTGCAATTATTTAGAGTATTGTTATGAACAGAAATGCGATTCTGTCAAAGTAACATAGAATAGGATGGAACGGAACGGAACGGAACGGAACACAACAGAATAGAATAGAATAGAATAGAATAGAATAGAATAGAATAGAATAGAATAGAATAGAACAATTGGAAGATCAGCTAGTCCAACTGCCTGACCACTTCAGGGCTTACCAAAAGTTAAAGCATGTTATTAAGTGCATTGTCCAAATGCCTCTTAAACACTGACAGGCTTGGAACATCCAAAGAAGATTCTCTAAAAAATTTCTTCAATTATTTCCATATTATTTTTATTCAGAAACTGTTAAAGCTTTACATGGTCACCAACACTTCAGCCTGTGAAAACTTAATAAAAAAAATAAGTATTTGATTCATAAAATGAAGTAGAACACCTCACTTTATTCTTCACATTATTGCTAGCTGTGAAGATGAAAAATGGAAAGGTTTTTACACTAAGAAACTACCCTATTTTAAATTCTTTTGCTGCCTAATAGAAAGTAAAAATGTAACTAGGAAAAATAGTAAAGTAGTAAAAATTTAAATAGAAAGTACTTTTTAAATGGAAAGTGAAAATAATGGGTCTAATGGTTTTTAGGTGGTGGGGTTTTTCCCCACCCCTGCAGTGAAAGCTACTGTGTAAGTGCTGTACACTTCCAGTTCTAGTGCGTAGATGCTCTTGCAGAGTGGTCGTGCTGGGTGGGATGGTAGCTTTGTGCAGCAGTGGTAGGGAAGGAGTAGGTAGGTGCGAGAGGGAAGGAGGATGCTGAGGCTTATCAGGTTCTGATGGGGAGGTTCTCCGCTGCCCCCAGGGTAAGCTGTCCCTGGAAAACAGTTTTATTGATAAAGCTGTTAAACCCAAGCCTGCTGAAGTGAATGAGGATATATCTTTTGATTTCACTGGGGTTGGGGTTATGCTGAATTAAGGCATTTTTTGTGTGGCTTACATTAGCCAATCATACAGTACAGGGTCTACTACCTTCAGTCTGTAACTGTAATAACCATTAAACCTGGTGGAAGGCATTCAAAAGTCCATATTTACTATCTGTTACCACCCAGTTATCAGAGAAAGTGGTAATAATATCCCTAACAAATTTTCGTTAACAAGCTAGATTTCAGTGCAACAGCAGTGAGACTTAATTAACGACATTCTTCATGTTTAAAATCCATCAAAGAAAAAGTTAAATATATACAAACCATTGGCACCAATTCAATTATTTGATGCACCCGGTGTCCCGGGTGTTACATGCTTAAACTTTTTACTGGATTTTGAATTTATGTTAGAATGGATTTAATCTTCTTGCTCTTGAAATAAGTACCATATTTTATAATTTATTTGTCAAACACTTTAAGATATTCATTAAAATACTAAAGAACAGTTTCATTAGCAACATTCCTTTGGAATAATTTGTGAAAAGCTTTGCTGTCACATTTCACAGATAAACTATGAATCATTCTTTCTCTGTTTTATGGTCAGTGGTTCAAGTTACTTAGATAATGAAGTGGTATTTTGAAAAGACATGACTAAGGTGGGACTGAAGCCTAAATCTTCAAATTTACATTGTCAAAATGCTAAAAAGACAATTAACTTCTAAAATTAATATATAGCAGATGAAATTACTTTTGTAAATATTATAAGAAATATTAAACTAAGCTGCCAGCAATTATACTGGCAGTTTGAATACTCACTTCAATAAAGAGTTTTGACCTGTGCACTTTCTAGTGTGTTCCATTTCTGGAATTAATGGAAGACATTTTAAATAAATATAATCAGATTCCTTTGGAGGAGTTACATATTGCAGGCAGTACTTGACATAACTTATTTAATTGACATGCTTTCCTTCCTCCATCCTTCCTGAAAACACTGATTTCCAAAGATAAAAGCAAGTAGTTAATTCTGGTTTAAATTTCTTCTGACTTCTTAAGCAGCATTTAAATTTACATTTATAAGCAAATGTGAAATATTACTTAAACATGATTATTTTTCAGATTTTTTGTCTGTTGGTAGTTAGAGTTGGCTTAAGGTAACCTCTGCTTGAGGAGACAGATGATCTGACCTGAACAATCTTCATAACTCAGAGAAAAAGTTTTGGTATTCAAGGATTGTCAGCTATTATAAGAGACTCTCCTCTTTGCAGGAGAAAAGGCAGTTGGAGAAAGCCCGTAAATCTGATTCTTCCCTCGACTCCACTTTTTCTCTACTGCCATTCTTAGGGCAGCTCTCAGTCCTAGCCAGTTCACTTTCCCTGTGCCCCAGCTCTTCCCTGCAGCTTGGATGGGAGCAAAGACGTAGGTCTGTATATAAAAAAAGGGTCTCTAGGTCCTGGAACGAGATTTGGCATTGAAGTGTTAGGAGGTTCTGGAAAAAAAAAGGATGAGGTTTGAAGGGACAAAGAGAGAGACTCCTGCCTTTCGTACCTGTGATCTGTTGAAGCTTCTTAGTATCTTTTCTGCCAGAGGTATCCTGTGACTAGTGCGACATATAATTTTAGCTATGCAACTGGGAAGTCTAGAGCCCACTGTGACAACAGCTGGCTATTTTCACCCTCAGAGATGCAAATCTTTTCTCCAGAATACAGAATATAATATTCTAAAAATATGTTAAAGCAGATGTACTTAGCTGTAAATATAAACATAAATAAAAAGCAGCCTCAGTTGTAATTAATTAGTCTCATTCATAAGGATGAATTAGATGATGAGTAAATGACATTCATTCAAATCATAGTTGATTCAGCCCTCTTATGTCTTTCATGGTACAAACCTTTCCAAGCGTTCATGTGATGAGCATCCGCAAACTGTTCAATTGCCCCCATCTTCCCATTCCACAGTCTTCTCCCTCTGATGGAGCCGAGTGATGTTAGTGGCATCTCTGCACAGCAGCCACAGTCTCGCTGCCAGATGAGTACCAGGGTTACCCGAGGCGAGAATCGCACTGCTGTGCGCTCCCTCTGGGAGCTTCTGCCTTTTAGGTCCCAGCCAAATTCCAGCCAGACTAGTAGGGCTCTCTTGCTTCGTGTGTGGTCACAAATTTTGTCCTTCGTATTTAATGGCCTGGTTTTGAATTAGTGGCTAAGGAGAATGGAAACTAATCCTTGCTCACCAGAGCATGTATCACCACACCAGTGGCTCTGCTGAGAATGGCAGCAGGAACAGCATCACAGGTGGAATGAATGCTCTTTCTTTGGGAAGCAAGAGAGATTTTCATTGGACCTCTGTGATGTTATAATTAAAAAAAAAATCACACTGAATGTTGTCCGTGTCAGACTTAATTACTTTTAGAAATCCTGATTCTCAGAAAGTCCATTAGGAGGTTGAAAACTTCCTTCACTCCTGCCCTCATCAAGTGCTAATTGTGATCACTTGCTTGCTATATCTTGTTTTAGAGAAATACTTCTTGTTATTTCTTGAATGCAGAGACACCATTCCTCCTCCCTGTTGTAGAATGGCTATTTCTGAAGTTTTATAATAAATGAACTAATGATTCTACCATGTAAGAACTGCAGGGTGTAGGAAACCAAAGCATGGCTTTCCATGTACTAATTTTAATTTCCTATTTTTAAGGAAGAAACCCCAACCTTTACTGCAACTAAATAACAATAATTAACATAGCCCTACTGGAAATGCGTAATGTAATGCCAGACTAGATTGTGTTTTCTAAGAATTAACACATATCACACTTATACCATTTTGTAGTTGAATAATTCTTAACAGACCAGTCTATATCCCAAAAGAAATAGTCTGCAGTCTCATTTATAAATTCATACACCCACATCTTGATTGCTGCAATCACGTCTGAATTCTCATAAAAGGCACAAAAGAACTAGAAAATATACAAACAAATACAGCAGGCGCAATCAGAAATATGGAATGGTTTGCACATGCTAAGGAACTAAATGATATTTCAGCTCAAAGAGAGACGACTGCAGGAGAATACAGGATGCTGATTCATGTCTCTCAAAATACAAAAGCTTGTCTGAAATAGTGTAATAGAAATAAAACAGAGAGAAATCTATTTCACACAATGCAAAATTAAACTGCAGAACTTGCTGACATAGCATATCATAGAGGCCAAGAGAATACTCTGACTCAGAAAGAAAATATATGAATATGTGGATAATGGGTTGGTTAATGACGTATGATAAAAGGGATGGCTTAGGAGAAGTCTCAGGTGCCAGGACCCCTGCCTGCTGAAAGCTAGAACGGTGCAACACAGAACGCTTTTTTCCACGCACATCTTGTAAGCATACTCTGCTAAAGAAGGACTTTCCACTGTCGCCTGGTGGGTAGACAGATGTTAGACAGTCTGATGGATGACAGCAGTTCTTATGATTCAAATAATCTCTAAAATTTATTTAAAATGAAAATGTTTTATTTTTGACAAAAATCCTCTTGACACTTGTTCTCCCAGTTTTCTTTAGGGAGGGGAGGGCTCCTTCTATGCCAGTCATTCAGATAGAACATTAATCCTGCTTTGTCCTGGGCTTCTTTAAGTTTACTCCCAGTTTTTACTGGGTTTTTTTTTGTGTGTGTGTTTTTCAGAATAAACAATCTTCTGGTAGGAATACAAAAATCTTGCACATGATTGAAGGTGTGGTGACAATTAGATTAATTCTCCTACCTACTAGTTACCTATTTTTAGATGGCTAGAGAATTAGAACAGATACACCATCTTGCTGAAGAACAAGGGTTTTCACATTTAAAACAAGTAAATGAATTATTATTATTCACATGCCAAAGCTTAATCCTGTTGTCAGCGGTCAAATGCTGTTCGAAAGATGCCACAGAAGACAGAAGTAAAATTAAGCTAAACACAAACTGACATATATTTTTGTCCTACGTGACCTACATTTTGGCTCTAATTGTGGATGTGGAATCTGCTTTTGCCAACTAAGCTCTAGCTATTTTGACAGGTGTACTTGTACAGAGCATTTAATAGCTTGTATCCTCTAAAGTATCACAGAGAGATTTTGTTTTTCAGGACACACTGTATATGTGAAGCTGCCTCTTCTTATAATGCTTACTAGTACCCTGCAGAAAATATTACATGCATTTAATGTTATTGCCATCATTAATTTTTCTGGTGTTCAAAGACTTTGGGGAGGGATGGTACCTTGTATACCAAAACTTGGAAGAGAAACAGTGTGATGCCAGTTTCTATATGGAATGAATACATATAGATAAGAAGTACATGAAAATATGTCATAAAAGCAATGTTGTAGAGCTCTATTTGAACATTTCATTGTATATTACATTAAACATGTAGCTGAAAATGGTGCACTAATAAGTTTGCAAAAATATAACATAAATAATTTACCTTATATGCTTACATTAATGCTTCATTGTCTAGTATGAAATCCTTACATTTATTTATGTATTATTGACTGAGGATAGTTTTAACTTACAGGAAGATAAATGATACATTTCTGATTTTTTTTTTTTTTTGGCAGGGTCCAAAAGAATCAGCGACAGTGAAGTCTCTGATTATGATTGTGATGATGGAATTGGTGTTGTTTCAGGTACTACTGTCTAAGTTTACTTTTCTAGGTTCAGTAGAAATCTTTCTTATTTATAATTTATTATTATGAATTTTATAGTGTTTTCTTGGTGAAAAATAAGTGGAACCTAAGTGTGTATTTTTCCAACAGACACAAAATAAGTGTTATGAGTAATGCATATTTAGCCACAAAAATTACCAACGGAGGGAAAAAAATCAATGTGTGAATTTCCTTGTTGCTTTTATAAAATGATAAAAATAGCACAAAAGTGGTTTTTTTTTGTTAAATGTGAACTGTTTGTTTATTTTTTGGACAGACTTTTGGGTTTCATATATCTTTTAAAACTTCACAGTGGAATAATAACACTGCCGAATATATAGAATAACACTGCCAAAAATAGAATATATTTAGGATGCAGCCATGCAGTAGTGATGGCTACTGGTACCAGCAGAGCTGGCTGCACAGCTCAGTGTGTTCTCTGTTACCCTACTGCTCTACTGAGTTCTTTAACCCACTCAGAATAGTCTGTAGTTTCTGACTCCCTTTGGTGAGGTCTAGCTAAAGCGTGAGCGTGCATATATAGTGATTTGTGTGCCTTACCCAGCAAAGGGGGAGCCGTATATGCTGCCTGGTCTATGCAGCAGCTGTAAGACAGTGATCAGCTGGTTGGTCAAAATGTGTTCCTGCCACGCAGCCACCCATCGGCGTACGTGCGGCTTTTACACCAGGTGTGGTACGTGCTGCTGGCAGGCTAAGGAAGGGTGTACAGGAAACAGGAGTCAGAGGAATTTTACTAGAGCTGCCTCTGGGGGTAGAGGAAAACAAGGAGGTAAAATAGGCTATCTTTGATACTGCAAGATGGGATGCAGCCAAGTATTGATAAATCCAACTTTTAGTGAGCTACCTAATTGCTTGAGTTTGCACAGTCCTGTCATAAAAACTGTTACCAGTCTGAGCTTGGATGCATTTCTGTGTTGTCTACATAGCCAGTCCCCTGTTTCCAGATATTTCATAGTTATATCTTAGGCTCTGCTTAATTTTTGACCCTGCTATGTTTCTGTTCCCTTGCTATAGGTCTTGGCCTTGCTGGGAAAATGGGATAACAAATTTTTTTGTTAACCAGCATGTAAATTTTATCAAGCAGCCCTTTTTAAACTAAGATAATAATATACACACTTTGTAGTACAAATAGGGCAAGTCATATTGTTAGCATCTTTATTGGCTGTGGCTCACTGTAGGCCTCTTACTAGAATATCTAGAAAGCATACATTTTTTAAGCACAAGTTGTCCTTTTTCATATTGGAACAATACAACCTTGCAGATATTCCACAGTAAAACGTACTCTATCCCAAAGGAATATATTTTTTATCTTTTCTGCATAAACATTCAGATTTCTGTTAACCTCTGCTCAAATTTTGCTGTACTCTAAGGTTCCAAAAATTTTCCCAGAGACTGAATGAATGTTGTGGATGCAAGACCACTAAATTTACTTCCTTAAATAATTTATCTTCAAAGAGTAATAGGCTCAGTTTTCAGATTATTAATTAGAAAGATATTTAGGAAAACTTAGGGCATTTTTATATTCCCATTCCCCTGTTTGCTTTACTACAGTCAGAAGACAGGAAGGATATGTAGTCAGAGCGGTGTGAGGTATTGGAACCAGAGAGGCAGTGATCCTCAGAAGTCCCTTGCTCCTACTTACTGCACTTTCAGTCTTAGGTTGGTTAGCTTTCTGTGTGTGCTTAGTAGTCACCAAGGCTTTCAGACTGCCTGTCCTCCCGAAGGGAAGGATTTTCATATTCCTGTTGGTCAGTTAAAATAGAAATGTGTCAACCTAACTTCGGAGTTTAATAATAAAGGGAGGAAAAAAAGGGGTTTAATGAATATATGTCTAGAGTGCCCAGTATGGCACCATTTTGAAAGTGAAATCTTTGTATTGTCCTGGAAAAAGGTACTGAGTTTTGCAGAAGTTTTACCAGGTGCTTGAACATCAGTGGGATTCTTGTGAAACAGCTGGATTTACGATTTTATGATTTCATAAAATCCTCTTCTGACAACATGTAAAATTATGGTCTTTACAGTTCAGTGAATGAGTCTACTTCCCTGAGTGTTTGATGTACCTTTAGTTCCTTTAGGATCTTTTAGCTTTTGGATTTCTGCTGACAATTCTACACCTTAGTTGCATTTTAATTCAGGCTGGCTGTGTGGGTGGGAAAGTTTGATGTTCTTTTGGTTTTGAAATATTTATTTATTGCCTTTCTTTTTTGTGGTGCTGTCACTGTTTGCAAGTCTTTTGATTTATCCTTGTCTTGTCGTATCATCCACATGCTGCTGTAGTTTGAGGTTCTTCTATTCATTTGCAGACTCATCACAGTCTTGGTTTAAATATATGCCTTCTTTGCATGAAGTCATTTGTCTCTCTTTGTTTTCTATCTTTCTTACTTACCCCAGTTCTTTCATTTTGTATTTTCAGGTTTTATTTAACATGACACTTCACTTTGCTCTTTTTCCTTATGCCATATAAATACTGTATCACATCAAGTATGTTTTCTAACATCTGTCAGGGACTCTCAGTGATCCTTTCCATAAAATTAATGCTTATTCAGAGTATTGGACCTGCAACCTAAACTCCAGTAACCTTTAAGAAGAGCAAGAATTCTCTTTTGGTTCCTCTTTAGTGTACTTTTATTCAAAAGAGTGGACTAGATGACCTTTAAAGATCCCTTCCAACCCAAAACATTCTATGATTCTATGAAATCTACAGACCTTCCTTGATATCATTATGTATTTATTCATAGTTCATTGTAAGATATATGCTGGCTGGCTTTGCTGTGTTCCTGATCAAAGCTGAAATTTTCTCTTTCTCCACCCTTTTATATAGCTTCCCTGGTATTGGCCACATAAGGTCAATTGACTTCCTCTTTGGGGAAACTGGTGATAGGTAGAATGGAAGAACTTTCTTTATGTACATATGTACACAAGATTGTGTTAAACCATATTTGCTGAAGTAGAGGGAACTTTATAAACTACAATTCCTTGCATAATCATCTATTTTTAATATATCTGCAGTTGCTGTTTGTCACTGCTGTGGTACTTTTGGTCGACTAATTTAATTTCCTGATCATGGAATGCTTAAATTATGTCTATTTCACATACTATTCTTTTCTTTTATTTTTAGAAAAAGTTAAAACATCTCTTGGATAGCTTCATAAAAGCTACCGCTTCTGGTGGCTTGGATCTTTTCTTGCTTAGACAAACTTAATAAACTTCAGTCTTATAAAGGGGAGTGTTGTTTCTGTCAACAAGAAAAGCTTTTAAGAAAAGAATAATGAACAAATTTTAAAACTTAAATGTCTATTTTTCTGGCTATATGTGTATTCTACACCAGCTACTGTCAGAAAAAGTTATAAGATATTATGTATTTAAACAAGCATGCAAAAGAGATTTTTGACAAGATTTTAAAATAGCTCTCTTCATATACAATATACATTCATTTCATCTTGGGATCAAAAACACTAGAACACAATCTCTATTATATTTCATCTCTGCTGGATTTAATGTTAGCACAGCATAGCAGAAGGAGAGGCACTACCAGTTCTGGTTTTGTCTTTTAGAGTGCTTGCACATAGCCTTCAAACCATTTAAAGTATTCATTTTGCTGTCCTGAACAATAAACTTTAGCCCTCATAAAGTTGTCTGTCATCGGCAATTCTGTGTGGGAGTACATTGGCATCTTCCCATGCCCCTTAGAATGCTCTTATGTGCTTATTGATAAAAGCAATACAGTATTTTTATGTTTGTTAGAAAAATTCCAAAGCAGTTTACAAAACACCATTCACATTTTCATAATGCTAAATACAATTCAATATAAAGCAAGGTGGTTTTGTTTTTTTTTGTTTTTTTTTTTTTTTTTTTTTTTCTTTTGACCAAAGTTGAATGGGCATTACAGTTAATGAAGTTCAATGAATATGGACTATAATTTCTAAATAGTTTTCCTCCCAGGTACTTCCTCACAGTGTTTGTTGAACCTGCTGTAACCTACTGAGTACGAACAACGTACTGAGTCTGACTTTATGAACAGAGACATGTATTGTCAAGACCATTTAATCATAAAAGGTCTCACCTATCATTGCTGTAAGACTTAAATATTAAGTGAGATATTAATGTTTAAAATTCAGTTCTACATCAACATGTCACCTGCACTACGTCATTTTATGAAACACTTGTAATCTGAGATATGTTTCAACAGATGAATCCTGGAAGAATGTGAGGCAGTAAATTCTGCATAAACTGCATTACAAACCTCTGTAGAGAAGAGCTTTTCCAAGTAAAAGAATGCAGTCTCCAGCCTTTGGAAGAAAAACATTTACAGTGATAAGTTTTCCTCATTATTCAAAAGACAGCCAGATTTTTCAGGAGCAAATAAGAATACAAATAAGGTATCTATTCAGAGGATAGTTAAAGCCAAGTAGATTAGAAAAAATAGTAACGATCAGTAAAGAAATTCTTACTGAACTTAGAAAAATGGTTCTGTTTTTGAAGAAGAATGAAAAGCAATTACTCATTTTTGCTTCACTTCTCAAAACACCTGAGGAGTCCTTTGTTCAAAAGAATTCTTTTACTGTCATGTTGCAGTCTCCCCTGCAGAGGAAACAGTCCTTCTCTCTACTTGCTGATGATGTGAACTGAATTTTTATACCTGGATCCTGTTGGTGATTACTGCTCAAAGCAGATACAGAACATACAAATACTTTGGTTACAGCTTGAAATCAACTGCCTATTGAAAGATATCTTACAGCATTAGCACACAGAGTGGACAACTTCTACCCCTACTAAAATAAAAGATTTGATTGTAGATCACGAACTAGCCCTAAATGGGAGTCTGTAGCATCCTGAAAGCTTAGTAACTGCAGGCATAAATATTGACAAGCTTTTTATTTTATTACATGTTGATACCCTTTCCTCTGCTCTAAAATCTATTCTTTGTGGGTTCTTCCTTGGGTATAAAATAGCTTTGTGTCTATGTGTCGTGAAAATTCCTCCCTAAATTGTAAGTGAAATTCAAGCAATGTTAAAATAGTTCTTATGCTGACCCCTTAGGTCAAGGGATCCTTAACCATTTTCCTTGCTTTTAAACAAAAAATGTGTATATTATTTACACCTTTATGCCTATAGGTCTTCACACAGGAATTTTTATTATCATTCTTCAAGTTTTTCAATGTATATTTGGTTTCATTTTAATGTATAAAAGGTAACATTTAGTAATATTTTTACTATTAAAAAAAAAAATTCTTTAGTATCATTTCCTAAGCTGACAAAATGTCTTTATCTTCAAACATCCGACTTCTCTCAATTAATACAATTTTTTAAAAAAACTCATTTTGTTTTTAAATATAAGCTGTACTGCTCCACTTTGAAAGTACAGATGTAATTAAATTCAAGTCTTTTTTTCAGATTGTCAGTAATTATCAGTACTTTGAGTAAAGTTAAGCAAGTATGAACTCAGCATGTTAGTTCATGTTCTACCACAGTCTTAATGTCTACAGAGTGACAAAGGCATCTAATAGATAATGGGAAGCTGCAAGGAAGTTGCATTCCGATCAGCGACTCTCCTGACAGATATGTCTCATATAAGGGAAAACCTAGTTGGGATGAATTGCAAATGTGGTGATGAGCCCTTCTAAGAAGGAAATGCTCTGTGAAAGGACTGGTAAATTCCAATCAGTGAATTGTCAAGAGCACCAAGAGGAGGCTAATTTGGGGGATTTGCTAGACGGTAGAAAATATACCTGTATGAGTACTTAAACAAGAAGAAACATTATTTTGAAGAAACATAAGAAGAAACATAAGAAGAAACATTGCGGCCGGTCACGAGTGGTGTCCCCCACGGCTCAGTACTGGGGCCAGTCCTGTTTAATATCTTTACCAATGATCTGGATGAGGGGATCAAGTGCACCCTCAGTAAATTTGCAGATGACGCCAAGCTGGGTGGGAGTATTGATCTGCCTGAGGGTAGGGAGGCCATGCAGAGGGATTTAGACAGTCTAGATCGATAGGCCAAGGCNTCTTACCCTGTCGCCACAACAAGCCCCGCCAACGCTACAGGCTTGGGGAGGAGTGGCTGGAAAGCTGCTCAGCAGAGAGGGACCTGGGGGTGTTGATTGGTATCCAGCTGAACATGAGCCAGAAGTGTGCGCAAGTGGCCAAGAAGGCCAACAGCATCCTAGCCTGAATCAGGAATACTGTAGCCAGTAGGACCAGGGAGGTGATTTTACCCTCTGCTCCAGGCTAAACAACCCCAGTTCCCTCAGCCACTCCTCATAAGACGTGTGCTCCAGACCCCTCACCAGTTTTGTTGCCCTTCTTTGCATGCATTCCAGTGCCTCCATGTCCTTCCTGTGGTGAGGGGCCCAAAACTGAATACAGTACTCAAGATGCGGCCTCACCAGTGCAGAGTACAGGGCATGACGCGACCACCATTGCTGATGGGCTCAGTCTTGGCCAGCGGTGGGTCCGTCTTGGAGCCAGCTGGCATTGGCTTTGTGAGATGTGGGGGAAGCTTCTAGCAGCTTCTCACAGAAACCACCCCTGTATCCTCCTGGCTACCAAAACCTTGCCACACAAACGCAAGACAATGTGTTTTCAGATTGTGCCTCCTTGGAGATAGATAACTTTCTATTTTCCCCAAATGTATCAACTTGTCTTTTAAAGATTAAAACCTTTCTGCCACTTTAAAACTATCTTTAGAAATTTGTTTATTTCTTGTTGCTATTTACAATACTTTTCAATTAATATAGTCGGCAAAAATAACTTAATATAATCAGCAATAATAACTGATAAGCCATTTTCCAGATTTTTCAGTTTTTTAATGAAAATATAAACATTATCCAAATAAGTTGTTCACTGTGAAAGTAGAAAATATGTGGTTTGCATTGTAAGGATCCTCTTTGCAATTAATCACCTATTTTCGTAGTCAAAAAACAAACCTTCCTAAATTATTCCAATTTCAGTTGGGCTTCTTTGCAGAAAATATGGATTTGGGGTATGGTTTTATTTCAGTATATGCTATGATATCATAGCATAATAACTGCTGGTTGTTTCAGTGTATTGTATTTCAGTTTGTTGTATTAGTGATATATACCATAAATTAAAATCAGTAAAATATAACAAAATAACACTTAAGAATAGAGAAAATAACTTCTAGTCTATCCAAAAACAGCCTGCAGAGCTTTCACTTGTGGTCTTAACTCTCAGAATTGCTTATAGATCTTTCGCTCTCTGGGGTAGCAGATACTGACCTACGAAGCTCTACATGGGTCTCTTGTATTCCCTTGGTTGCCTGTTTCTTACCTGTAGAATTTTTCTTTTGGTGACATCTTGACCAGAGTCTTCAAAGAACCTGCAAAATGATCCTCTTCCTTTTCCTGCCTCTCTCTGTGCTCTGCAGTGCATTTCACGTTCTTCCAGCTTCCAAGCAAATTAAAATAAATATCTCGTCTGTCCTTTCCCTACTTTCTCTAGAAATGTTGGTTTTATCAGTAAGAAGTAGTTCTCTGTGTGTTATTTTTGTACTGAGGACAATATTTGTTTAGTATATAAAACTAGCAAATACGTCATGGAGTTGCTTAATTAAGAAATTTGTTATTGCTTTGTTACATCTTTTATTTTAACATTATTGAGCTTCCAGCTGTTACTTTAGCTCTTTCTCTTTTGGTTAAAGAATTGCAGAGTCTATTGTCTTCCAGACTGACTTGCAAAAACTTAATTCAGACATCTTCTATACTTCACTGGTTAGCAAACAACACCCTGTTTTAAACACAGATAAAATTCCCCGTCTCTCCTTTGGTGATTTCACATCGAGCTGCATTGCACTGGTCCTTATATGCTTTATCATTGTGTATGCTAATAAGTGTACTTCGTATAGGGGATAAAAATCTGTAGTTCATTACTGACTCTCAGCTGAGACTACACATAACATGACTTGATTGCTTTGAAGTGAGGAGAGTGAAGTGAGTGAGTATCTGATCCTCAACATCATTATATTACCGTAAGGTAATATGCTATTTTCCCCCTTTAAGTACACACATACACACACACACAGAAAGCAGCTTGCACATAAACATAGGAGGAAGAAGTTATTTAGGAATTGGAGTGGGTCATATATAACCTTGGTCCTAAGGCCATACAATGAATATGAATACTCAGTTGGAACTATTGAACATTCTTGGAACCATAAAAGGGACTGAATTAATGAGGTTCTGCTGAGGTGCTTACCAAACATTTTCTATGAACAATCTGGAGCAGAAGGCCAAATACTCTTGGACTCTCAGAAGATTCTCATGGGAAAAGAATTGCAGTTTTATCAGCCAGAATTTTTCCAGTTCCAGGTGGATCTCTCTAAATATTCTTTACTTGGTTACTGTCTTCAGAACAAACAGTCATATAGGTTGTCATAGGACCAGGAGCTGTTTGAAGACCTATTTCTGCAGAACATTATCATCAGTTAAGATTTGCAATTCTTCCATTTTTTATCATCATATATTAATTTGATCCTCACAAAATTTGTGGAAACTTCATTGAAACTGCTGTGTAGCTGGCATCTTTTTTTCACAGAGAGTATTGTACCCTGGGACAGTGAATTCAACTTTTTCAGTTAGGTGCAGACAGTCGTATTAATACATCCACCTTCTTAAAAAGGTTTTTCTTAAAAGCCTATGTAAAATATCCATGTGTTAGCCTTTTAAGCTATTATCACTGTGAAGGCTTTTGTTTAGACCATTTATGCCTTCTATTATCCTAATTCAAGATTAGCTCCAGGATGTAAGCAAGTGTCTGCGTAGCCTTAGCTTGTGTACTTGTGAAGGAATCATGTTGCTGAAGTTCAGACCCGTAAGTGAATTCTGATGTTATTGAGTCATTGTTACTTTGTTTCTGAAATAACTATCTTTCTTGAACCCAAACTCTATATTTAACCCATCCCAAATTTTTAAACTGGACTTTGGAATAGTTTTTAATTGTGGACATTTCTGTTTGAAGTATATTATACACAATCACTACAATACAATTTTAATTTGAAAATGCAATAATCAATTTTGTATGTTATTCTAAGGAAAAAAGTCAGTTTTATTAGTTTTCTTATTAATGCGTCATATTGACTACAAATAAATGCTAAATTTGGATATTTTGATTATTATAAATCCCCAGTTTGTTGCATGACAATTTATTTCTATACTTCTAAAGTATAACTGTAGGAACTATAGCTGTACTTAAATTAAGCATAACAATAGGAATCAACTTTCCATATGTATTTTTTATTACAAAAAAAACAGGAAGACGTGGCAAGATTCTTGATCAAATTCCATCTTTTATCATGCTTCTAACTACTACAGATATGGTAGGAAATTAAAAAGTGCAATTTCAGATTCATTGAATATTTGCATTTCTTTTTAGATTATCGACATAATGGGAGAGATCTTCAAAGTTCAACGCTATCAGTGCCAGAACAAGTTATGTCATCTAATCATTGCTCTCGATCAGGGTCCCCTCACCGTGGAGATAGTATAGGACGGACTAGATCGTGGTCTCCCAGTGTCCCTCCCCCACAAAGGTAAACTGTTATTTAACTATGCAGGTATATAAATTTAAGTGGTATTGATCCTGTAACAATACTGGAAAGAACCTCCAGACTTTCAAAATGGCAATGAATTAGTTAGATGTCATGAAATTATGTAAAGCCAATAATGTTTTTCTTACATTATACTGATGTGCAAAAAATTCACCTAATTTTGTCTTATTTTTCATCAAAAATCAGTACATTGCAATCTAAGGAAAGAAAAATATTTCTCTAGATTTTCCTTTTCAAGAGCCATGTAGAAGGTGCCATGTTTTATAGCATGTGATGGTTTGACATTTTCTTAGCCTTCATTTGTCAGTGGCTGTTTTCAACCCTTTTTGTCTCTGTAGAATCAAGGTTCTGGGAGAGCCATACTTCTTGCCTGTAGTAGCTTTCTTTCTGCTATTTTTTTTCAAATTTTAAAGCATCAAGAGTAAAGTAACACACGTAAAATTTTATACTGAAAATGCCACGTCCTGATCTTAGAAGGCCTCTGATAACTACTTATCTTCTGAAACAAAGATCAGGACGTTTCTTCCAATAGCTGGCTCTTTTGGATGACTACTACTTGATTGAATATACTGTTTGAGCCAGAATTAAGAATTTTCCTGCATGGATAAAATTTCTTAAGAGGAAACAGAAGGATAGATGTAAAGAGGAATGAAGCCTGTTTTCCACCATTTTTGTCACTATGTATGGGTAGGTTTGTAGCTGGTGTAATTCAGGTGGAATGAAAGAGGAAGTTATTTGCTTTGCCCATAATGTTCACAATTCCCATTTAATACTAAAGATCTGGTATCCAATATTTCCTGTCAGGCAGACATGTCTACCCCTTTCTTATAAAACCATTCTGATTCTCTTGTGTTCTGCTTTCCTTTCTTATATCTTTGTTCATTTTGTTAGCTTAAAATTCTCTTGACTTCATATTCTCTTACTTTTATGTTTACATACCATTTCCTCTAACAGATACAGACTAAATGATATCCTTTTGCATTAGTGATGTATTAGGATCCCAGATTATCCAATATCATCACAGACAGCTGACAGGCAGAAACTGTAAGTTTCTGCTTGAAATCTAAACCTATATCTAAATATAGCCTGACTTTAAATGAGACATAAACAGGAGAAACAGAGGGGCCTATTCTAATTCTACTATACTGATTCCAGTCTAAGTAATCGCCTATGCTAAATCTCCTGGGGTTATTTGTCTCGGATATAGATCTAAATGTGAGCAAAATCTCTTTGTGTGTGTGCAGTGCATGCTGTGTACATTTTGGGCAGAACTTTTACCCAAGCTAGTAATTAACACTTTACATACCATTTCCTCTAACAGATATTTTCACCATTGAAAAACGTTGTTTTCATTTTGCTGTAGTTTTGCTTCTCTTTACACATATGAAATTGCTTCCTGACTTTCCTAAAGCTAAATTTTTAAATGTAATTTTGAAATTACACAGAAAAATCTTTCAGCTGTTTCCTACAATGTGACAATCAAATGCATTATTTATGTAATATTTCCCTGCCCACACACCAGATCATTTCTTTGAGGACTGGTCGAGCTCAGAGAATTGGGATGCCAGAACTTGAGAGTTTGTAGAAAAGCATTGAGTTACAGAAATGCCTTTTTTAATTCTAATGAAAATCCAGGTGTACTTGGCAAAGCTATAAGCATTGTTAATTACATTTGCACCACGTTTCGTTGAGTTTGTTATACATGTGCTGCTATAGTCATGTTCTAACTGCAGTAAGCACGCTGCACACCCAGAGATCTCCCAATTACTGATTGATGCCTCTGCAGGCAGGAGCTCCTGGGCCATAGGAGTGCAAGTTGCTGTTACATTTTAGAAGCCATTTTGCAGTCCTCATTCCTTCTACTGGACTTCGTTAATAAACTCCACCAAAGCCATATTGCATAGTAGCCGACAGGAAATTATTGCTCCTCTTGTAAAGTTTTCAGCTAATATATTTAATGGACTGTTATTCTCTCTGTAGATCAGAATGGAGTTTAGACTGTGGCAGGCACTGGACAGCATCATGTTTAGCTTTTTCTAAGTGTGCATTTGAAAAAGAAAGATGAAGGTGACTGTAGAAAGTGGTTAGGCTGAAATGGTGTGGTAAATCTAGTAGGATGCTCATTATTGTCTACAATCACCAGCTGCAATTAGACCTTTTCACCTGCTTACTTGTTATCTGGTTGCTCCGTACATGTTCTGACAACTGCAAGAAAGTTCCAAAGGAGTGAAGACGTGTTGTGAAAACAACTTATTCAACAAGTTTCACTGCAGAAAGTATGTCATTTTCTCTTAAACAGTAAATCTGGCTGACAAAGCAGAGTGAAACGGAACTGAAATAGTAACATTTTGAAGTACAAGATATACAGTTGTGTAGGATGTTGAAAAGCAGCATGAAGTCAGAATATGATATGATACAGAAATTTAAAGAAAATGTTATTTATTTAGAACAATAAACCAATAACACAATCTTATTGAAAGTGATTTGAGCAGACAGGATGGTACTGAGTTTTCAGGACTAAGGTTTATAATCTAAATTTAAGCAGGACTTTTGCTTGTGTGTGGGGACAGTAAAGGTCAGATCTTTGGGAAGTTTTGAAAAGAAATGACCGCTTGAGAAAGCTTAAATATCTAATTCAAAAGAAGAGATGAGTAAAATATGATGATAATACCACAGAGAGGAAAAAAAACAACCAAACAACTTGTTTTGGGTTTTTTTTTGAAACCTGATTGTAAAGAGAGACCCTGAGGAAAAGGGTCAGACAGAAACTAGAATTCAGAAAGTAGAAAGGAGAATTAATTGTTGAGAAAAGTAAAAAAGTTAACAAGAACAGCAGAGGAGCCCTGCCAATGGCCATTTTAGAGTATAAACACACATGGAAAAGTCCAATGGCTATACTGGATTTTCTGTTATTTTGGTACAAATAAGGTGCATAAAACACATACAGACAAGAAGTTGTAGGAAAGAGTTTTAGAGTGGAAGGTAGAAGCATTATCTCACATTTAATATAGCAAATATAAAATTTACTAGCCAGAGTAAACGTTGTATTTGTCTTCATGAAAGCCAGACCGTAAAAATACTTTATGAGAAATGAAGTAGGGCTGGACACTAAAGTTTATGTGTAGTACAACATCTTCATAGCACTTACATGCAGAAATAATCAAGAGCATGGCAGCAGCAGTGAAGGATACACATGCAGGTTAACACTAATGAGGGACTGGCAAATGACAAAGAGTAAGGATGACAGGTACCAAAAGGGGAGATAAAGTGACAAGGAAGGACACAGGAACTGAATGGTATAAGGGCTGGAGAGGTGGGCAGAGAGGAACCTAATAAAATTCAACAAGGGCGAGTGTAGGGTCCTGCACCTGGGGAGGAATAACCCCATGCATCAGTACAGGTTGGGGGCCGACCTTCTGGAGAGCAGCTCTGTGGAAAGGGACCTGGGAGTCCTGGTGGACAACAGGATGACCAGCAATGTGCCCTGGCAGCCAAGAGGGCCAATGGCATCCTGGGGTGCATCAAAAAGAGTGTGGCCAGCAGGTCGAGGGAGGTCATCCTCCCCCTCTA
>VZSZ01000207.1:222448-272209 GCA_013398815.1 Ibidorhyncha struthersii
ACTTGGGTCTTTTTAGTCTAGAGAAAAGAAGACTGAGGGGGGATCTTATCAATACTTATAAATACTTAAAGGGAGGGTGCCAGGGGGATAGGAAAAGTCTTTTTGCCCAGTGATAGAACAAGAGGTAACAGGCACAAACTTGAACATGGGAAGTTCCATCTTAACATGAGGAGGAACTTCTTTCCTTTGAGGGTGGCAGAGCACTGGCACAGGCTGCCCAGAGAGGTTGTGGAGTCTCCCACTCTGGAGACATTCAAAACCTGCCTGGATGCCGTCCTGTGCCACCTGCTGTAGGTGACCCTGCTCTGGCGGGGGGGTTGGACTAGATGATCTCCAGAGGTCCCTTCCAACCCTGACCATTCTGTGATTCTGTGAAAAGTTGGGGGGAGAAAAAAAAAAAAAAAAAAGGTCCACATCAGGGAAGACTGCAGGAAAGGACAGGAGGCAGAAGAATTTATTGGTCTAAAATTTAAATTTGTGTGGAGAGAAGCATGCAAACTTTTATTTTCAAATCTACACCCCAAAAAAAAAGTTTTAATTATCCAATAATTATTACAGTTAACTGTTGTCTTTCTATCTTCCTATTCTTGTGGATTTGTTTTACACAGCAGAAAAAGTGAAGTTAGTGTGTATCAGTAGGTGTTAATGGTCAAACTGAGTAAAGCCATAGATGAGCAAAGCTTTGGTCTTAAATAGTACAAAACTGTAAAGGTGATTGGTACTCTTTAACAAGGTCTGCACTATGTGTACCACTTATACCTAATTAAACCGTTCTGTCTTTTTCAGATTCTATGCTAGTGAGATTACCGAATAAGCTTTCCAGTGCAAAACAAGCATCTGTTGTTTAATTCAGATGACAGTGTTTTCAGCACGCTGCACTCTACCATAACAGCCAGAAGTTCTCATTGTCTCTTGCTACAGTTTACATCTTTATAGTATAGCCAAACTCAAGAGCTCATGGAAAATTCTTTACAATGTATGTTTCAGCTAGAAAGGAAATTTTTCTCGAAGGTACTAGTCTGGAAAGACTAATGAAATGTTGTCTAAAATTAACCTTTTTAATTAAAAAAAAAAAGTTATTCTCTCATTTACAGAACAATCTAACATTGAAACAAAAGAAAAAAACCCTATCCCTAGCATGGACTTAGCACGTTTTTCTGTAGGATAATTTTTTTTTACCATGAGATTTCAAATTATGTGAAAGTAAAAGTATAAAAAAAGGACAGGTCAGCTACCGCATGTCATTACCACCATGTTTGCTAATAATTGTCTATACAAACCAGTGAGGGGATGTGGTCCAGGTGCACCCAGAGCTCAGAATCTGATGTCTTTTATCCTTAGTCGGAATGTGGATCAGGGACCACGAGGGACTCGATCTACTCCTGCGCATTACAATACCCTGAACCGAATGGATAGACACCGAGTAATAGATGACCACTACTCCCCGGACAGAGAGAGGTAAATATCTGACTGGAATTAGACACAGCTGTAGCCTACGCTAATCAATAAGAATTACTTCAACATGGTAGCTCACTAAATTAAATAGCAAAATTACTTACCTAATCCTACAGATGAGCATTTCCCTACTCATTTATCCACTGGTTACATGACATACATTAAAAAAAAATACAGCGTACACAAGGCTGACAAAACTGTCAGGTTAGTGTATCTTTGCCAAGAGGGAACCTGAAAAATCTATGAGAAACTGCACAATATAAAAGACATAGCTTAGTTTTCCTTTTTTTAAAAAACATTTTTATGTACTATATTAATAAATTCTTTAAGTGATGAATATCTTTTAAAAAATCTAGCAGTAGATTTGGTCATTTTTGCTGCGGAACAAAGAGGCATAAAAATGCGTAATTTCAGCTCAGTATTAATGTAAAGCTCCCATTGGATACAATGCAATTCATAGGCATAACAAAAGTATATTCTAGTGCTATGTTTGTCTTTTCTCTTTTCTTTTTCATGAGACATTTCTGTGAAAGAAAAAATAAATAAAGGTTATGGAAATGTGTGTTAGAATGAAATCAGGGTCTTTGTGTTTAGAGGCATATCTTACCATGACCAATGTTCTGCCTAACGGAACTTCCCAAAGAGTAAGCAGAGCAATCTCTATGAATTTTAATGATGTAAAAGAGAATTGCAGGCAATAGTTGGCTAGTGTAGTTAATATTGCTGAATTAATTGTGGTAGTGCTTTTGTGACATTAAAAAGAAATAATTGATAAGATCTTTCCCACCTCATTGTCTTCAGGTCAGAAAATCAGAAGAAAAAGTATTCTTTATCTTAAATTTTTAAAATCTTCCAGCTTCTTATATGAAAAGTTGAAAACCTGGACATTATAATCAGAGGGGTATGATTGCTAGATATTGTCCTATTTCATAATTGCATATAGCAAGGAGTAATAAAGATACATTTTGTAATCTTATTGAGTGCTATGTGACTAGTATTTGAAGTTAATACTTTTACACATGATTATTACAGGTTATTCCTCAAGTGACATCAAAGAACATAATTGCTGTTGCTAACTATAATACAAAGAAGTTAAGAAATCAGTGGCTTTTTGCTAGCAATATTGAACAGAAAAGGTGAATATGTCTTAAAAGAACATTAATGGGAGTGTCAATAATTGTAAGGAATGTAAGACAAAATTCTTCAGAAAAAAATATTATAATTAATTGTTCCTTATTAGGTAAGTTAGAAAAAAGAGTCCCAAAAGAAAAAAAAAAAATAGCAGCATATCTGTTCAAGTGATTCATAAATTAATTTGGCCAAAAAAAAGTCAAATGGGGAAAAAAAAAAGATATTGAAAAGCAATCAAGTATTCATCATCCAGAATGTTAACTGTATTCATTACAAGTGTAATAGATCATAGGTGAACCTCTTTTTTGCATTAAAGTATTTAATATTTCTATTTAAGTTATAGAAAAGAAGAATGCTATTTAGTTGGCTCATGAAGCTATCTGATTTTCATACAGAAGGCAATAATTTAAGGACTCTGAGCTGTTTCCTTAAAAGAAAAGAACAGAATGCTTTTGGGATAGTAGTATTATTATTACCCAGATATCCTGGGTTTGTTCACTGTGCGAGTTTGCTTGCTGCCTCCCAGATAAATGCATAGAGGAGAAAGGTGGCTTGAAATACAGCACTGCTATCTTTCTTCATCATTTCAATCAAATAGCCCCTAGTGGGCTGGCTTGGCTTAAAGAAAGAGAATTGTTTTCTTAGGTTATATCAGAAAAACAGTGTCAGAAAGTTGTTGGTGATAAGATTATTGAATTTTCACATGACCATCCTAGATGAATAGATATTTGCCTGTTAGGTGTGCTCTGAATCTCCGAACACAGGTTTATATGTCATCTGTATTTTCCAAAACACACACAGAAGTTCTCTTCGTACATGGTGAGTGGTTGCCTGTGTAATCAGATTGTTGACTAGTTATGCCTCTATTGCAGCATACAGTCTCTGAAGCATGTTGGTTTTAGGCAACACTCAAAAGAACAGAAAAAGTCTATTCCCAGGCATTTGTCGTGTTTTATATTCATTGTTAGTTTGATAGTGGTTTTATGAATGGAAAGATTATTACACTTCAAATTCTGTTAGTGAATATTTGTGATACTCTCTGTGTTACATAATAGAAAACAATGGTGTGTACGCTGGTCCCTAAAGTAGCTCTTTAACATTATTGATTTGGAAAACTGCTGGAACTGCAGGCAGTTTGGAGAAGTGGAAAATCTGAACCTTGGTAGAGGTTTATAATCTCTCTACTTGTCATCCTTGTTTTGTTCCACACCTACCTCTGAAAAAATATCACACTTTGCTTTCCCACAGCTCTGATGGTTTGTTGTTTCCATAGTCCATTTATCCCTTGGAGCTGTTTGCAAGAAAGGGATTTTGAAAAAGTACCTTCTTGTAGAGGTGCTCAGTTGCTAAGTTAAAATATGACTGAGAATATGAGTAAGAAAATGATTTCCTTCCTTTTCCAGATAATTCAACATAAAGCGCTTTAAAGTATATGAAACTAAGGAGTTAGTTGAAACCACATGCAAAAATGTCTGATGACCTCAAATCTAATGGCAATACAAATATTTCTTCAAAACTGAATGCATAGTTAGAAGCGAAAATCAAATTATTAAAAAAAAAAAGCCTAAAGACATAAATTTTTTCAATTTAATTTGAGATAATTTTAATTTCAAACACCAGGCCTTTAAATATGCAAAATATTGCTATCAAATCATATATGGATTTTTGTTATCAGGGTAAAATTACAGTTAAAATTAATAACTGTTGCTGTATTATAAAAAATGTCAGAATTGTACTGTGTATACTGGTAACTCAAAGCGGGAAATCAAGTTAATTTATTATCTATATATTTAATATAGCTGTACTAGTTCATTTTTGTCAAAATGCAAGGAGTTTTGTTGCAAGTGCTCACACTCTTATGATACAGCCTAAATTTATAATGGAAAGAAATACAAATGCTTATCATAGAATAGTTTGGGTTGGAAGGGACCTTTACAGGTCATCTAGTCCAACCCCCCCTGCAATGAGCAGGGACATCTTCAACCAGATCAGGTTGCTCAGAGCCCCGTCCAACCTGACCTTGAATGTTTCAAGGGATGGGGCATCTACCACCTCTCTGGGCAACCTGTGGCAGTGTTTCAGCACCCTGATTGGAAAAAATTTCTTCCTTATATCTAGTCTAAATCTTCCCTCTTTTAGTTTAAAGCCATTACCCCTTGTCCTATCACAACAGGCCCTGCTAAAATGTTTGTCCTCATCTTTCCTGTAGGCTCCTTTTAAGTACTGAAAAGCTGCAATAAGGTCTCCCCAGAGCCTTCTCTTCTCCAGGTTGAACAACCCCAACTCTCTCAGCCTGTCCTCATAGGAGAGGTGCTCCAGCCCTCTGATCATCTTTGTGGCCCTCCTCTGGACCCGCTCCAACAGGTCCATATCTTTCGTATGTTGGGGGCTCCAGAGCTGGATGCAATATTCCAGGTGGGGTCTCACGACAGCAGAGTAGAAGGACAGGATCACCTCCCTTGACTTGCTAGCCACATGTTTTTTGATGCAGCCCAGGATACAGTTGGCCTTCTGGGCTGCAAGTGCACATTTTTGGCTCACGTCCAGTGTTTCATCCACCTTATGACCTGATACAGCCCTAAGTTCCATAGGATCTTTTATCTGCAATGGGATAACCTTGTAAACTTCAGTTTGGCGTGTTTTAATAAACCCTTTAAAGCAGACTTTTACCTCCCTTCTGAAGCTGAAACTAATCAAATTATGGAGAAAATGTTGAAAACAGCTAGATTTCACCTCAGAGTTTTATATTTAAGCTATCAAATATACTTAGGTGAATTAGAGGAACAATATGAGAATCTTAGCATAGTTCCAAACCCAGTATCTCTGCCAAAACTATGTCTATTACTTTCTGAAAGGTATATCATCAGTTAACAACAAACACCAAGGCAGCATAAGGAAATTATACTCATGCCCACAGCACTAACCAGCTTAAACACTACTTAGCAACTATTAATCTAACTATATTCTGTAGCCTTGATGTGCTCTCCCTGAGGCATGAAATTGGTAATGGTGAATTTAACACAGATACAGCAGCCCGGAGCATTCAGGGAATGCTTACCTCAAATAGTCTTGCAGCGGAAACACGTGAGAAATCCCCTAAAGTATAAATGTTTTCCTACTAGGCATGTACAAGAAAACAAGAGAGAAAAAACAAGTTAAATTTTGAGTCCACTGTCCCTTCATCAGGACTATTGCAGAGTTTCCATTTTAAAGAACAGAAGTGGTTATCTACTATGTTAAAGTAATGAGGTAGTCATAGCCATGATTACTTAAAGACATATTCTCCATTATCTTTAAATCACTTCAGAGATGATACCTTGGTATGCTGGGACTAGCATGACTATCACACTGCTAATACTGAAAGAGGACTTCATTAGCATATTTAAATACAGACTTTCTGCTGAACACTTTGTTTCATGCTGTTGAAAGAAGTGGGTTTTTTTAAACATGTCTTCAAGTAAATGCCAAAATATATGCCGAAAATTCTGTTTACTATAATAAAACCAGCAAAGACCAAAATAAGTCACTACCATGAATCTGCTGCATGTTAGATAAAGTGCCATTAATTATCTGCTTCCATTATTTAACACAAAATTAAATGTGGCCAAAAGCACTACAAATTCTACTTTTCAGAAAGCCATCTCACACTAGCAGTTGCTTCATCTATAATTAGCAGACTCCTAGTCCAACATTGTTAATAGCTAGATGCCAGATTATGTCAAACTAGGCAAAAAGTTTTTTGAGACGTTGCACCATAGTGAAAAACAGAAAACTTAACAAAGTTTTTTTCATATTCTTTATTAAATGCACAGCTGAATAATATGTAATTAAGTAATCGTTTATGATTTACTTCATATTTTACAGTACATATTTAAGTGTATATTACAGATACAAACATTCTGTAGAGTATAAAGGGAGCTGATGCTTTATGTGGAAATTCTGAGAAAATATTTTCAATTTTTAGTTGTGTACCACGTATGGGTATGCAATGTCATTGTTTCTTTACATCTTCAAATACCCAGTAAACTAAAAGAAATGAATCGCTGAAAATTTGCTTATAGCTATGCTATAAAATTATAGGCATCAACTGAAATCACAATAATAGCAGTGTTTCTTTAGGTTCTTTTTGTCCTTTCAAAATTTTACCATGTGCATTAATAATATATTGCACTGCTTAATTATTTTCTATCTTTATGCCTACAATTGCAAGTGAAACATACTAAAGGTTGTACCAGTAGAGATTCCTATATGTAAGACTATCCTATACTTATCCTATACTTTCCATTAACAGATTCTCTTTTCAGTTACTTATAAGTTGCCAAATACAATTTTCTCTCCCAGGGCTCTCACTCATGAGCCCTAACGGATTTAATTGCTGAAGGAACTGCAGTCCTGCACACTACCATGTTTTAGCCTTGCAGTAAGGATGGCAGAAAGGAGACCGTTTTCTCTTTGCTGCTGTTATTTACAGTGTGTACATTATTTCACAGTGAAATCGTTGTTAAATTGCACAATCATCTGCACCACCCACCTGGTGCCCGTGTGCGTCTGCTGAAGGGTGGTAACCTCCAACAGAGGGATGGAGTAGGAAAGTGGCAAGAGAAGTGCAGTCTTGCAAATGTAACTACATCTGTAAGGACTCATGATTCAAACAATAAAAACCAAAAAAACACAACAAAAGGTCATAGATACATTCCTCAGAATAAAATACACATACAAAACACCCATGTTAACATAAATAAATAATTCAGCTCTGATAAAAGGCTTCAGTGTTAACCGTTTGGAGCAAGGACTTAAAACAGGGAGCATTGTGATAATGTGATACGGATTTTCTTGTTGAAAGTCATATTGATTGAATATGTGTCAGTCACAAATTCTCTGCTGATAATTGCTATTGTTTCACAGATAAAATCTTCAAACTGTCAATTGCAATTGGTTGGAATATTTCTAGGATTTTGCCTATCCCAGGAGATAAGCAGGAATTTCTATACAATTGATGTGACAGACAGCATCCATACTATTATGGGTGGAAAAAGTGTTGATGTTTATATGTAAAGAAAATCTGTAATCTTGTTTAAAAACCCTAAACTGCTAAATAAAACTACACTGTTAATCTTTTCTAAGAAATGTAGCAGGGGAAATTATATAACCAATATTCTATTCTTGAGTGGCATTTACCATTTTGTAGAGACTGACTTCACATTTTATTTATGTAGTTTTTAGGTGTTTTCCCAGGTGTTTATGAAGCAACATGGAAAACATTCTACCACAGAGCATGTTAGTTCCTGCTTTGTTCAGTTGAGAATCTAAACTTTTAGAACCATATCACTGGCCTCACTTGTTTGGAAAAAAACTTCACTGGAATGAGTAAGCTGCTATGAGGAAGTATAGTGCACCTACATGTGCTGTATGTGTAGATGTAGTGCTAAGGGACATGGTGTAGTGGTAACTTGGCAGTGCTAGGTTAATGGTTGGACTTGATGATCTTAAAGGTCTCTTCCGACCAAAACGATTCTATGACTCTACCTTTTCCCTGAAGTCACATAGTTTTATCAGTTCCAGCCTCCTCTTCCCTCAAACAATTCTGTACTCAATCTTGCACTCCTAGCTTGATCCAAGGCCCAGTTTTTTACTTCATTCCTTTCCATAGTACTTACCCTAAATTTCATGTGTCAGACCTCTCTCTTTTCCCTTCTACCACCTTCAATGGCTCTTTTTTTTCTGAAATTTCTAACTATACGTCCCAGAGAACGACCTATTTCTTATTCTGCACTCTGATTAAGCTAATTCCTGTTTTTTCACATTACCAGATTTTCAGAAAATTGTAACTTGAAAAGTTTGGGAGTATTTGGTTAAAGAATTATTTATGGATATTCCAATAAGCACAAGATTGCCAGGACTGCAGTACTTCATCCTTTCCACAGAAATACTTGGGATACGACTTCCCACTCTAATAGGGAAGCTGGAATGTTAATCAAGTTGTGAGACCTGGGCACAGAGATTGAAAATGGAAAGGAATAGGTTACCTTCTAATGCCTCATCTTTACTGTTGAGTAAAATGCCCCAAGCAGTAAAAAACAGGTTAAACTTCCTTGCACAGTAAGAACAGAAAGATACGGCATGGATGGTTCAGTGAGGCCCTCTGCGTACGTGTGTGTGTTTTCAAGTGTGTTTCTGAGACTGTTCTGGTATGTCAACCCTGTTCCTGGAAACTAAGTACTTCCATTTAGGCAATCTAATTGGTCACTGAATCACTGATCTCTGTTTTTTTACCCTCATGGTTCACTGGATTTCTATGAAGGTGTAAGAAAATGGACAAAAGAGGTGGGAGATATCAGAAAATTTTAAGTCACCATTTTCTGTCCACTTTAAAAAAGGAAAGTTATCCTGTTTGCCTACATGTCTGGAGTCTTCTTGTCAGAATAGTGGAAAACTGTTTTCATTTGATTCAGGGGTGTATGTGTGGAGGGGTGTGTGTGTGTATTAATGGTCATATTGCAAAACCTATAGTACTGCCTCATCAGACTAACTTCATTATTTTAATATAAGTGAAATGAGTTGCTGCTGCAAATTTTCTATCTATGCTATCTGTAACAAAACATGTAATGTTTCAGAAATCTGTAAGGATGCAGACGAATATTTTCATTTTGCCATACCATAATTTGATATACTTCTGCCATTGTCTACTATAATGTAGCAAATAAGGAATGTGTGGTAAAAGGCTGTAAGTCTAAATGAAGGTTGCCAAAAAAAAAAAGTATCTTGGAGTTCTTTTGTCTTTTTAAAAATCTGCTGTATCTAAACCTTGTCCATGTCTCCAGGGTCTTCCAAACATTACCTTCTACATGAGCATATGAGATCATAATTTTCATGAACGGCTCAAAAGACATATTTATTTTAGATGCAGCTCTGGAACATTTCTGGAGTTCTTTTTCCATTTAGGCAATGCAAAGCTTAGTGATTTTATTACATTATGATTTAGTTACATTGTGATTTTAACTGTTTCAGACTGGCTATTAACCAAATGAAAATTGTGCACATTTCAGTTTTGGACAGTGAGAATTACATATGTCATAGGCATTTTTGGTATTACGTTCTTAGCATATATAAAAACATAAAGAATTGATTTTAAGCTAAGTACATAAAGTATAAATACTAAAGAAACAGTCAACTATTTACTGAATGCTCAGAAGATAGATGGCATTTAAGCATTTTGCTCTGCATGCGGAAATACATAAAGCACAGAAAAATATGCTGCCTTCTAACATGCATATTTTGACCTATGTGATGGCAATCGTTCTCTCTTCCATACAGATATGGCATGCACCTTTCCTTTCTTTTTCACTAACCATGCATATTTTATTGAAAATATTACTCTACTTCAACAGAAACCATTTCCAGACAAAGACACGTGCTTACGTGAATAATATCTCTATAATTATTATTGTAGTTAGGGATATGAAAATGCTCATTGTTAGGTTATATATTCTTGATTTATGATGAATGCCTTATACTCTAGTAAGTTACTGTGTTAATTCATGTATAGAACTGGTTTATCTTCTTAATGAATTCAGACATAGTCTCATTTTTTACACTGCACTTGTAAGAACATTTTATAGTGAGTTATTACCTATTATGAGTTAGATAGCATGGATAACATGGGCTCTGAAGGAGAGGGAAAACTATAAATAGCTGGTAATGCCAGAGGATCAGGTCAAGTCTAAGCAAGGGCTTACCTCACTTCTCTGTATAGACAAGCAGAGTTCTGGGTGATGAGGAAGCATATTGCAAACTTGATAAAAGTTATTACATATCAAAGTGTGTAACTGGGTTGTATCTGAATGCCATCTACCCTGACTCTGAATTCCTGAAATGAAGAAAGAAAAAAGGTTCAACTGCCATAGATTCACAAGCAAAAGTCTCAGAACTTGGTAAGAACACTAGAGCTCTGAGTTTCTAGAAGTATTAAGACAAAACTTGATACCAGAGGTTGGGTGCTTAAAATAGTTTAGTAGGGATTTGAAAAGTAGTTAGGACTCAAATCTGAAGCAGAGCATTAACTGATGGTGTTTCATTCACATACAAGTAGGGAAGGGAGCAGTCTGGGGTGTGCCGCCTTATGGACAGTAAGCTAAGCTGCTTGCAAATAATAATTGCATTCCCATGAAATTCATGTTCTGCAACACATGTTCTGCTTGAAGTCTTACTTTTGTTTAAAGTTTTGCTCTTTAAAACTGGTTGAATATATTGTATTTACTGATGTCATATCTTTGCAATCAAGAAAACTTGTCAACAGTTCACTGGAGAGATAAAAGAGGAATTGAAAGTGAATTGTTAAAATGAGAATGTCACATACTAGCTGGAAACACTTCATAAATTATTAATACTAGTGTAATATTTGCAACAGTCTTGTGCTGTTAATTTCAGGGTTGCACCTAAATCCTTTAAGGGTATATTCATGTGGATATAGCCTGGGAATGTCACCACGTAGTGGTGAGAATAAGCTGGTTTGCAGTTGTTTGCCATCCTCATAGCTGCTTTGAGGTAGATGCCGACATTTTCATTTGATTGTTTCTCCTGTGGGTGTATATTCTAAAGCAAATTCCAAGAACATGATGGCATTATTTTTAAATGCTTCTTGGCAGCATGCTGACTGCCACGCTGTTTTGGGTAGACTGCTTTTTGTACTCAGGTGTGTGCATTAGTTAGAACCCTAATTCTTTTTTGCAGCCTGCAGTGTATCTCTGTGATTATTTTCTCAGTTGTTAGTCCTTCTTAGGATCTCATCTTCAATGTTTCAGTGTACCATGTCAAGTTGGGCCCTGCTGAATTGCATATGGCTCCTCATTCTTGTAACTGCAAAGCTTAAATTGCATAATCAGGGACTTAAGTTAGAAGCTTTTTATAGTGGTGACTATGATTCGCATTTATTTGACAAAAAGCGAGCACAAAGGTCTCTTGTACTATATATATAATGAACCTAATATGCTTATAAAGAATATTTACATGTGGTCGATGATACATTTTATCCACATGCAAAAGATGCAAAGATATTAAGTGTAGGTAATATAGCTGCCTATAACAATGCATTTGATTACTACAAAATCATTAATTAAAAGCAAATTAAGATATGAGAAATAAAAATGGAGGATAAACATGAGGTTTTCCATGTTTCTTGTGAAATCAGTTTATACTTCCAATATGGACTTTTGTGATTAGATATGGCTTTAAAATACCCCAACTTCAGAGGAGCTGTAGACCAGGGACTCCTTTGCATTCTAATAATTCCTTGTGAGTTGGAAGAAAAAAAGTATTTTCAAAGCCATTGTTCCTTTACTGTGTGCATATATTTATACTAAAAGACAAATAACATTCTTCTGTTTATGATAACTGGAAAATATCTAGTGCTCTAACAAATATAAGTATAGTTAAAATATATACATTTTGACATATTTTCAAAATATATACATAATATAAGTACCTTGGTTTTATTATTTTGAAATGCATGCATTAGTTTTTTGGCATATTCTGGTACAGATGTTATACCTCTTCATTAATTATTTAAACAACAACAGTGCTTTCATCCAAGTTAATCTTTTATCACAATAGAATAAATATTAGGAAAACTTACACCCAGAACTGGGAAAGCTCTGGAGCTAGCTAGGTGGGGACAGATTTCCCAGTGGTGGTAGCCTTTCAAACAGGCTAGGTAAACCTCTGCCAAAGATACTATTCATACTGAAGTTATCACTGCCTTCAAGCAAGGGAACAGGCAATCTGACTTCTTGAGATTGCTTTCAGACAGGTATCCATACGGGGTTTTTCCTAACTGAAATAATGTAGAAAATCCCAAATTTTAGCTCTCCGCTTGATCCATAGTTTCCTACTGGCTTCTCAGAATAAATGTGTGAATAATCTAGATAATTTTACCTTTAGAGCTGTGCGTCAGATTTCTTATTTTGTCAATAATTTCAGTACTCTATACAACACTTTTGTAGCTCCTGTTTTTCTCAGATTTTTATGTCTTCTGTTGTGTGATGTGTATTATTCCTTCTCCACATTATTGTCTCACATTTGTATTTTTCTTTCTGCCATCTACTCAGTCATTATGTTACTTTACCTCGTTCCCGGTACACCCAGTGCACAGATCACCATTACAGAGATGCCAGGTATACGTTTTCCTCTGTGTGATTCTGTGTGGATAATGCATGTACTTCTATGTACCTACATGTCCACTTTTTTTAACAGTTTGTGTATAGTTGTAGAAAACTTAGAAGTGTTGCTTTAATATCAGCATTAGCATTCTTAATATAGTGTGTAGACAAACACTGGGTAATTCATATGTTTCATTTTTTAAATATATTTTCACTGTCAGTAGTCTATAATTGGTGATCCATGAAGATGATGCTGTATTTACATCATTCTAATGCCTTTTAAAAAGTCAAGAAAGAAAATTATTTAAGTCAACAAACACAAATACTGCTAATACTGTGATTTTCATATGTAGAATGTCATACATCTATGGCTGTGTTAAAGGTTGCAATAGATAAAACTGGAGTGTGATACCTTTCTTGTAGGCTCAGCTGCAGGCCAATATACCTTAATTTTTAAAAGTAGTTTTGCAAAATTCAGCTGAGTTTTGTTCCAGTGTTTTGTTCTGTTGCTGACATTGCTTGCTTTTCATGTTGGTTTGTCCTCATTTCATCTTTGTGTTGCTTTTCATTGTGTTCACCCTTTATGTTTTGGCAGCCAGGATCACACAATGTATCCTCTGTTTTGTGAAGATGCAATCAGATTACTTCGCTCCCGTAAGATGTGCCGTACCTATTCTGAGGGTGCTTACTATGATCTTGAGAGGTACAACTGATGTGGAGCATATCGTTAGCTCTCCCGCTTATACTTTGACAGTACTGTGTCTGGTTTCCAAACTGAGAGTGCGATCTTATGTTTTTATGTGATAAACGCATACAGTGAAGTTGTTTTTTAATACTCTGTGAGTACGTATGCATCTAAAACTGACTGCTCAGGACTGTGGGTAAATCCCAGAAGAAGCTGAATAGCTTTATAGAGTCAGTTTCATAAATTAGGTTATATGAGTATTATATATGTGTCATTGTGTAACCCTTATTTCTGCTGGAATTTTCCAAAGTGCTTATAATACTTATTATTCTCTTTCAAATAATGAGGAAAAGCCTATCTACTTCAAAGTATGCAGAAATAGAGTCTTTCTGAAATCTCATATTTTGCTTAACTGAAAAATAGAGTGGAAAGTAAATATATAAGCTTACATTGTAGATATTTCTATAGTGCTTATTCTGTAATTTATGAGTACTTCTATACATTCACAATACCTCCGTGTAATTACAGAACATCAGAGTTCTTATTTATATATGAAATATATGGCAGAGAGAAGATGAGCCCATAGTAATGTCTATGAAATAATTATACTTGAAATACAGTGGCTTTTAAGAGATAGAGTAAGACATACTGGTGCACTACTGTGATTATGATATTTTCAGAAAATATTGCAAAACAGGAATAAGTCTACATGGCCGTGTGTGAATAGAAATAAGGATGTAAGTCTGATAAACTCTGAGCCAATAAAAAGGAAGTGGTGGCTTCAGATCTCAAATAGCAGATACAATGGTTGCTATGGCTATTGCTTCACGAGAGGGACCATGTAAAAATTACCATAGCAAGAACTGAAGAACTCTTGATATATTAACTTCATGGCAGCCCTGTGCATGTGAGTTCCTCTGAGAAGTTCATTAAGGTTTGCTCTGTATTCAGATCATATGCAACCATGTTTTTAGTAAGTGTAAGTGCATACTTTTGGATGCAATAACAAAATGTAATCTGAAGCTTTTATAGTGTCATAGAAGTATTCCTTAAAAAGAAATATTGCTTTTAAAAATTCTCCAAAGCTATAGTATAGTAGACATTATAACCTTTAGAACTCAGTTAAACATTTGTTTTGAAATTATTACATTAAACCTAATATAAAGTGAGTGTGTAAATAGTTCAGTCTGCCTGTAAAATCTTTAATAAGGAGAGGGAGGGATTTCTGTTTTGTTTTCTGAAAACATGTGATGAAATGTGCTCATACTTAGCTATTTCAGTAGTTCATTTTTATATACTCTTTTGTGCTTTAGTTATATACTTACATTTGCATTAGTTTATCTGAACCTGTGTCAGACTGCTGGCTGTATCTGTGACTGTTCAGATATTGCTGAAAGTTGGAGCTGTTATCAAATTGTCTTAGTTTAAGGATCTTGACTTGCAAATCTTCATCCTTGTTTCTGTAGAAATTAATGTCTCAAAAATAAAGTAAAATTGATGAAAATAAAGGGCAAAAGCGATAGTACTGCAGAAAGATGAAAAAGCTGGTATTTAAGCAGTGAGGTGGAGTAAATCTTTTCCAAGGCTTTATTGAAGAGAAGGCTGTTAAAGCTATTTCCTCCTGGGGTCAGAAAGGAAAACCCGACATGAAGTGGAATATCTCTAGCTGACTGTTAGAGCAGTATCTTGAATTTTCTTGGGCCTAGGAACTGATCCTGGATTCTTAGTCCTCTTGAATCCAGGCTGCCTGTGGGTAACATTAGTGTTCAAGTTACCTGAGTCACCTTACCAGATACAAAATTCTCTGATTACCTCATAGCCAGTATAATTTTTCCTAGTTTTTCATCCTTTTTGTCTTTCCATATTCTGACAGCAGTTCTCTAGGTATTTAAGGACCATTTAAAGAATAATCTTTATCCAGTTCCTCCGTATCCATTGAAAAACACAAAGTAATTTCTTCTTCCTTATTTTATTTTTTGGAAGAATATGAAAAATTGCTTTTCAAACTATATTTCCTCATTTATCTTGACACTTTTTCCCAGTTTAACGCTTACCTTAAATTACATAATTTTTGTAGGTCAAGGTGTTAGTCCTGTCTTCTTAGTTCCATCTGCTTAACCAATGGTATGTTGATATCAATCCTCTCTTCCTGTCTTTTACTTTCACTTTATTAAGCATATGAAATAACTTTCCAGTTTCCACTATTCATCAAAATAGCAAACATTGTTCTACACTGTCCAGGATTCAGGGAAGAGTCTCTCATCTGGGACAGTTTTGTTTCTTGTCACTCTGAATCTGCCAGTGTGGGTGTCCTGCAGGCAAATATGTCATACAGATACATCAGACAAAATTACTTGCCTTCTTTGTTAGTCATGGCTCCTTTCACTGCTTATCTTTTAGTCGTTCACAGCCAGCCCATTAACTCTTCTGGTCTCTTCTAGCCGTTCACCCCCCCACCCCCACCCCCGACCTGAGTGACTACTTGGCTCTCTTTCATCTTTTTTTTTGCTGGTTTGTTTCAATTGCTGTTTATCAGATTTGATAGTCTTTAGTTCATTAGTTCTAGGACACATTTACATTATCAAAAACCTTAATTTCTGACTTCCTTCTTATGCTATGGCACTCACCGTTTTTTCTTCGTGATAGTTCCCCCCTTTTGAAGAAGTCCCAATTGTTTCCCTCCAGAAAGAAACAGAGGCGGCATTGACAAGATGCTCCAGCGTATGCCTAAAATAAACAGCCACATCTGCAGCTTCAGTGGCTTCAGTGCCCTTTGGTGCTTTCTCAAGAACATCCTGCTGCTCAGTACCCCACTCCAATTTTCCTCAACTCTTTAACATGATAGTCAGCATGGTATCAGTTCCCACCGCTGCAGCTACTCAGATTGAACATAGATAAGACATCATGGCTGGACATGTAGAGCTTTACTTAGGCTTTCATTTATATCCCCCAATTCACAATCCTACAGTTGTACAGGCTAGTTCATAACTTGACATTCACCCTTTTTAAATTGGCTGGCATACACAGGATCTTAATGACAGATCAAGATTTTTATCCCACTTGTTTTTAAAATTAAAATATTAGTAGCTCATCTTAAATAGAAATCTGCTGAAAACCTCACTGTATTAAATTCTTTCTCAGCTTACCTATCTTGGAGCTCAACTTAGTCACTGAGATCATAGTGTAGATGCTATGTGCTATTTTCATTTTTTTTCACTTAGCCTGTGAGGTTAGTGTTTGGAAGGCAATAGAAGCTGTTTTGTGCATGTTTTGTGCGGGATGTGAGGTTTACTTCAGGCAGAATTTCTGTTGCTTCAGTTAAGGAAAGAAACTTTTGCTTCCATTTTGTTTTCTGGCTTTCGTTTTACCAGTCAGAAATTTTCCAACGTCCATATCCTATTTTTTGTGAAATTTCTGTGTTGCTCAAATACTGTTTTTCTATTGATGTAACTTTTCACTCACTTCCATTTCTCTAATGTGTGTATTGATCAAGTGTTCTTAAGATGTTCTTAATTATCTCTGAATATAATTTGAAAGTAGAAGTTTAAAATTACATATATGTGAAAATATATGTTCAGAAGATACTGCTGAACTGTAGATATTCATCACTATCTTAATAATACAGTGAGGGAAAACATCACGAAATAAGCACCCTTTAAAATGTCTGAAATATCTATGCTGTTTATTCCATATTCAGGAGGACTAGGCAGGAGAGAAGAGTGCCTAATTCATATTATGACGACACAACCTATACTGCTGAAAGGTATTTTAATTTATATAGTAAAAATAGATAAAGTTGAGTAATACATTTTTTTCTGAAGTGTAGTCTAAAATTTTTAATTGGCCTAGACTAATGATGTTTAAATTTACAGTGCACTTCACAAAGTAATGCTCTAAATACAGAACAACTAATCTCCATCGTTTTAAGTACTTCAATTTCTTTTAGCTATCCATTAACTTGACTTTGAATTTTTTGTAAAGCTTAGTTCTTAACTTGAAAAATTTTTTATTCATTAGATGTGAGAGGAAAACCAAATAGTACAGAGGAGAAAGGTACAACTGATGTTTTTTTCCCCACTTAACGGCAGTGTATTTCTACATGTATGGCTAACCTTTTCAGTCACTAGGAGTGATTATAGGACAATTTAGAATCCCCAAAATTTCATTCTTTAATACCTGAGTCACTTAAGAAGGTCCTCAGCTTTTGGTATGTTACAACCTGTATTGGCTTAAAAATTACTAACTAAATGCCTCCAAATTGATTTTGGGTGCTTGCTGTGCTGAGACCGAAAGTTCTTCCTAAAGTTTGGTATGCATATAGTGTATCACAGCAAACATAATATAACTAAAATCTGACGCATAATCTGAAAACTTTTAGAGTGTCTCTGGAAATAGTTATTTGGTAACAGCATTTCATGTTTAAAGAGCTAGGTAAAGTCCAAAAAGAAGGAAATCTGAAGAAAGAAGCAAGTTGATGTTCCTCTCTCTTCGCACAATTACACCTTTTATATTTCTCTGTTTATTTTTAAGTCAGTATCTGATTTTTCTCTACAGCAGGGGAGCAGGTAAAGCAGGGATTATTTTCTAACTAATAGGAAGAATTTTTTGTTTTATTTCATTGCTATGACTAAATACAGTCACATTTAACGAAAAAATAAAGCACACTGCAATTTTAAAGCCATGTTTATATATTTATGGTGCCTATAATAAAGTACTTTTACAGAAGAATCTTACCTAAAATACTGGCTAACTGAAGAGACTGACTTCAGCTTTAAGGATACGGTCAATCACAGAGAGCGTAAATACATACCTGTCATTCTCCATCTGTATTCTAAATTAGATTGAACCAAATCTAAATCTAATTTAAACCCAAATTAAGTTAAACTGAAGTAACTTTCATCCAGTCATTGGTCTGACTACAAACCATGCAAAAAAATGCCATTCCCTATACCATCCAATTTGATATAAAAGAAACAAGACCAGCTGAGTGACATTCACATATACTGCACATCAGATGGTCTTCCCTCAACATAATGATCAGGAAGTATGGGGTCATTTAGTTTGTAAACATATCGTACAGCCTCAAATTCTGAAATCTGAGAAATATGAAAAAAATGGAGTCACGCAAAAAATATTTCATGTATCCTGCCATGATTCATATGAACAGATTCATAAAAACCCTTGGTTAAGTGTATTCAAGCCATTAAAAAGTTTATCCTGTAGACTTTGGCTAGGATTTTCAGTACAGACATAGGAAGATTTATATCCAAGTCGATAACACGGTGGTCCCTTGATCTTTTCTGAAAATCCCTGCCGTGCTTCTCACTCAGTGTCATGTGGAAATCATCACGTAGTGAGATTATTGCAGTTCCAAGGCTTTACCCATGCAGGATCCTGAAAAGCTGGAACTCCAGAGATCCAATTGAAACTCCTTAGCCAAATATTGTATGATTTGCATGTACTTTTAATATACTGGAGTAATGGCAAATAAACATTTTATCTTCTAGTTTCTGAAATAAAAACAGCTTTTTGTCCCATTATTTCTTTTCTCCATGTTTGTACTTAAGATAAAGTATTTCTACATGTTGTCTTCAATGGATTTGCAGAAATTATGCTGCAAATGTTTAGGTAGCCCATGTTCAGTATCTGGAAGAATAATACAGGTGTAAAATTTAATTAATTTTCATTGTTTGATCTGAGTTAAAGTGACTTTTCTTCTGCTTCTTAAATAAATGTAAAAACTAACCACCCTATCAAATAGAAAAATAATTTTTAAAAATTTAGGTATTTGAAGTTAGAAGCAGTATTTTAAACTATTGCTACGTAGAATGTTATTTTTTCATTAATGTTATATCTCCATAATTACTTTTCAATTATTCCACAAACTCAATAACCATTGAAAATGTGAAGACTTTTGTGTAAGAAAAGATACGGGATCAGTTAGTCTTTATGGAACTGAAATTCATGGCTAAGTTGCTGAAAAGGATAAAGGTGAAATGTATTAAGAATTATATAAAGAAAAAATAAACATAATTTGCTTAGGTTTTCATTAAAAAGATATATTTTTATTCATACCTAAGAGAAAATACGAAATGTACAAAATGATTTGGAAACATTTTAAAAGCTTCCCATTTGATTGAGAAGTGGTCATGTCATGAATTAGAGTGTTATTAATAATACTTATGTTTCTTTATAACATTTCTTTATTTTAACTGCATTGTAAAGGTGGTACAATGGTGCAAGTTCATGGGCAGATCATGTAGTCAATGGTTCAGCTGAAAATTACGGGTGAGTAAAGAGTGTAGTGTCACAGATATAGCTAAAATGTTTTTCTAATAAGAGTTCGTTTGCAATTGTACCCACGTTATTCCTAATAAGTATATCTTTCTTGATATCTTTCTTTCTTGACTCAGAACTAAGGCACATTTATGTGCTACTCTTTTTTTCCAAGAGTAAGCTGTTTTATTCAGTTACAAATACAAAAAGAACATTAATTATGTTTGAACTATTTTTAAAACATGTTCTCACTGTTCAGGGCCACTTTAATGAAAAAGGGCTTTTTGACTGATAATACCAGCCTACATTCACAGTGTTGGGGAATGTGTCTTTGAGACATAATACCTTTTAGTTTTAGAAATAATCTCTGTTCTAACTGTCTAACCTGTCTTGCTGTGTGATTGATGCATAGCCCCTGCAAAGTGCTGTATACCTTACAATCTTCAGTTCTTCCCAATTGCATCTGGCTCCTAATCAAGGGAGTGAATAGATTTTCCTTGCTGTTAGTTCTTTGACTTTACTGCTTCTCTCTCATTTTCTTCTTGCTCTTGCAACATTTTTCTCCTATATTTTTACTTACTTCCTTTGTGAACGTGCACAGAGCTTGCATCTGTCTGCCCTTCTGTATCTTCTAAGTAGGAGCTGGACTATGCCGGTGGCATATTTTGGCTGACTAAAACAAACATATGGTGTGGGTCCAAAATACTGGTAAATCCTGGAGTTCTTAAGTGAAACTCCCACAGAGTTACTGGGAACTTTTCCTTGAGGAAGACTAAGAGTTACAAAACTGTATCTCAAAAATATTTGTTGTGAAATTATACAAAATAACACTATACGTTGGTGTCTCAAATGCTATACAAATACTTAACATGTAAACTGTGCGTGAATATTGAATTAATTACTTATTAGTAAACTCATTACTGACCAGACTTTGAATTTTATGTTTCAATTTATGCTTTTGTGGTGATACAAGTCTATATAGCTCTCTGGAGAAATAGTTATGTACCAAAAGCAGATTACCGGAAGGCTATTAGGCTATACTTAGTTGAATACAACAAACCATACAAAATGATACTATGTATTGAAAGGGATTAGTGTGTATATACATATATATGTATATACACTATATATAAAAGGGTTTAGTCACAGTTCCCCTGCAGTCCCAAGGGTATTTAAACAAAATTGTGATTTGTATTTGTTCTGTATGTGTTGACTAAAAGAGGAATTCTGTTTAAAGAATTCAGAGACTGAAAGAGAACGTAAGTGACTTTGTTGACTTGAAACTAAAAAAATCTGGTAAAAAACAGAATTAATCCTTCAATATTTTAATGCAGGTTTCCCTCTTCTTTAGAGAGGAGAAGTTTGTAAGGGTCTTTTACCTCAACATTAGTGCAGCCACAGAATTACTTGAGACCATATTTCTTCCCTGGCTTTTTGAACCACTGTTTGCTGGCTCTGCAATTTTAAGTGTTTGAAGTATAATTTGTGGTTATGGCAAAGGCCATGCTTGTTAGTTCTTCCTGAGAAAGTGCACAAGCACAATGAAAATGGACAGCATTTGAAGTAGGCTGGGAAGTGCTTAGTGCAAACAAAGTTTTTGTATTTGCTTTTGATAGTCACATTAGATAGTTCTGGTTTACTTAACTTGTCTTAGATTTAGTACTGTATAAATGCTACAGAAGGTAAATATCAGGGGAAAAAAAGAGATTTGTAACTTGAAAAAGAAACTTACTTGTTAGTACTTTCTGTCCCCATTTAAATTTAGCTCCAAAAAGCTGTGGAAAAATAAAAGATGGGAACATTTGTTGTCAACTAATATGACTTTTAGGTAAACTGTAAGGCATAGAACATACTTTAATAGAATGAAGACTACTGAAATGAATCAGATTCTGTTAAGATCAATGGATTTACAGAATACCTTTAACAAAAACAGTATGCTATTTTGCACGTTCGTGATTTACGAGCTTAAAAAATAATAAAGTCTTACATAACTGCTTATCTTGGAATGATCCGATTGAAATCCAGGACTCATCAAGTGACAGAACTCTTGTTGACTTCAGTGAGGTCAGAATTACAGTTCTGTTGCCAAAAGTTAAGAAGACAGATAAACAGGGCTTAATACTGCAAATACGTGTTTATGGTATTTTATTAATTAAACGTCTGCCATATTACTGGTCTTTTAAAATGTCACTGGGAAAAAAGAAGCCAACTGAATACAGTGTGCCATGTGCAAATGAAGTTGCATTTAAGATCTGAGGAAAAACCACAAAAATCATGAAGAACTAGGTCCTTTTCAAATTTTCCATTTAGTCCTGCACTGTACAAAGGCTTATTTAGATACATGCTTAATTTTAAGCCTACATCTAATTGACTTGGTTAATCTATAGTCTAAGCGCTCTGCTGAACTGCATTTGAACATTCAGGCCCTACAAGGAAATGCTTCTCTCTCAAGCTTCTCTATGCATTGTCATATACCACTTACTCTTCAGTCATGAAATGCATGTTCATTAAAACCCTTGAATGTTCCTGTCATTGCTCATACATTATGATACAACAATCAAGTTGACTGGGTGAAATATTGTATCCTGAAATGGGAAAAAACATGTAATAAAGTTATAATATAAAGCTGATACACTTACACTTCGGATTATTTCTAATATTTTTATTAAAATTTAGATTATTAACTTGGAGAGAGTTGCAGCAGCATATTCAGTTATAAAATTGAGCTGGGGGAGAGGATTTCAGCTCTCCTCTTTGAGAATTTTGAGTCCTCAGTATTGAAATGCTAATCAGTTTTATCATGATTTTCAGTGAATCATCTCATAAGGATAGAGATATGTCTTCCTGTAGTGTCATTTTTTTAATATGTGTCAATTGAGGGTCTACGTTCAAGATGCTGAAATTTGGAAGTAGTTGGCAAAATACATGGTACTATAAAAGGCAACTGGCTATATAAATGAAAATGTATGTTACGTGTACCAGAAACAATATTGTAATATCAAACACTTAGCAAAACTCTGCCTAAGTCTCTCAGACTTTTAAATTAGCAGTGAAAGAATACCTCCAAACATTTCATATGGTAGGCACAGAATAAAAATATGAATAAATGTTAATATGATAAAGTTAGTGAAAGCTAAATAAATTGGTAACACATAAGACAACACATGTTGCTTGCATTCATTGGTTCACCTCAGATTAAGGAAATGGTAGTCTGCAAGGTTAATTTTTTGAGAAATTACCTTTGAGTAAAGTACTGGAAGCTAATTCTTTAACTAGTTGAAGTTAACTAGTTAAGTGAAATTAGTCTTATCATTAGCTTATTTGCTGTGTTTGCTTTCATTTTAATGCAGTTACAAACAGTGTTAACTGGAAGTTAAGAAGCCTCTTTCTCAAAAGCATTCACTGCTTCTTTTTGTTTAATGTTGAGGTTTTCTATGAAGAAGAAATGGCTACACATTTTTACTATTTTCCCTTCAAATCTCTTCCTCCATAATATACAAAATTAATTGGATCTGATTTTACAGATAAAGGGGATATAAAATATTTCAGCACATTATTTCAGTCTTAATTGTTCCAGGATTGACACTACTTACTGGTTTTATTGATATTTGATTGTAATAGCTAGCATAAACCTCTGACTGCATCCCTAGAATCATAAACTAATTTGGGTTAGAAAGAACCTTGAAAAAACTATCTGCTCTAACTCCACAATTAAGTAGTGCTTTGCTATTCCTCAGTAAATAAACAACCTTACAATCTATTGATGATGAAACACGTTTTGGAGAATAAATCTCTACAGATACAGCTATACTTTCTTTAAGCGTTTTTATAATTTTACCATGCTATCATGTGTTAGCATGATTAGATATGTCTAGAACGGAATCACCATGACTGCAATGCTGTGTACAGATACCTAAGCAAGCTGTAAGCAACTGAGTTTGTGTAGCTGTAGCAGTCTGCGCATAGCAATGTGGAGCACAACGTGCCTGGCATCGCAGCTGAGTTCTCTGCTTTGTCTGCTTAGCTGAGGTAGCCAGTAGAAAAGTAGTTCCGATACTGGCACGTGACAGTTTAGTCATGCCTGGGACTGTCATGTAGATATACCTGTAGTTATCGCATACACCACAGTGTAATGTGCATGGCAATAGGTGATATGAGTGTGTGCATGCATGCGTATAGAAATATATATACTACATATATATAAAGCATGATAGAATATTACTGCAGCAAAAATACCTTGCTTTGCTTCCTGGTTTTATTTTGCAAGAGTACCTAAAAGTGTTGTGTTCCTGGCTTTTAAAAACTATAGCAACACATAATTTTATATTAAGTTTCTTTATAGGGATAAATGATTGATTTGGTGAGATATCCGTTCACCAGTTTATCTAGAGAGTTAGCAGTACACTGCTCCTTCCCATTTTCCCATTTTCCCTTTTTCCCTTACAGTACTTATGACTCAAATTTAAGTTTGCTTGGTGCTAGAAATCTCAGTTGTTTGTAGACATGCTTATCTATATTATGCTAACAGAGGATCTTGTGTCTGTGACTAAACAGCAAAGTTCCTATAGCTAGTAGAAGAATAACATGTCCAAGGATTGAAATCCAGCAGCCATCCACAGACACTGACAGGTATTACCATTGTATATTAGCTGGAGTTGGAATTATGATCGTTAGAAAATGTATTGCTGTATTTTTCTTGTTCTGTGCTCAGTGTTTCTAGATGACAAACGTGCACTAGGAGCTGAATTGTAGTGTACTGTAATCCTACAGCAATTCTATTTTTATTTCTTCAGTTTTTTGTTACAAGAACAACCTAGTACTAAAGTTGCGATTGGCCTGATCTCATAGCTTGCTTTTTTAGTCTTGCACACAGTAAAATATTTTAACATGAGCTTTCAGTTAAAAGGCTTTTAGTTATTTTGGTGAAAAAGTAACTTTTATTTGTGTTGTAAGCTCTTATGATTGCTTACTGTTGAAAAATGTTCATCTTTTATAAGGATTTTTCTATCCACAAGTTTAGAGCAATGAATGTATTTGTTGAAAATTCTCCTTCGTCTTTTTTAAGAAAAGTAACAAATCTGAAAAATTAAAAATTAGAAATGGTTATTTTCTGCATTGAGAAAAGAGTTAGTTTTTGAAACTTCCAGAATATGAATATAGAACAATGCAGATAAATCAGTAGTTAAGACAAAATGTTGTAGCACCTTTGGTTAGATATTGTAGTTACTAGAATTTACAGTGGTACCTGAATAGTATGGGATTTTAATTCTAATTTTTGGTGGGTTTTGAATATAAAATTAGATTGCGAATACTCACAGAGCTTTCTGCATGGTGGTTTACGGAGAGTTCAAACAGTTTCAGAGTTATAGGTGTGCTTGGTTAAGAAGCAAACACTGCTGTACTCTTTTGTCAGTGTAGGGAAGAGATGCTCACAAGTCTTGTAGACTTTGACAGGGGAATAGGCCACCTACCATGCATGTTTGCCTTAGCAAAGGCAGAAGGATGCTGCGATAGGTAATTCTAAATGGAGGAGGTCACTATTTGACATTTTTGACTAATTATATGGATGTTGAGTACTTTAACTTAGACTATTATATTTCCCTCTTTCAAAATCAGTAACTCATATGATATGAATTATAATGAGAGAAGAGGAAACTTTGATCTAGATAACTCGGGAGCATAAGCCCTCAAGAGTGTTATCTGAAAAGTTATAAATTTCTGTTTTTAATTCACGGAAGTGTTTCAAAAACTCCCCCTCCATGCTTATGGCTGGGTTGTGATATCAATGCATAGTTGTATACTGTGGTAGGTGAGGAGCTTCACTGTCCAAGCAGGTTATTAGAGTGATATTTTTTCTATAAAAGGGACAATTCATTTCTGAAGACCTGGACCATATAGCACATGTGTTTACTTAGTTAAAAGGATAAAAAAATATGTGAGGACAAAGAACACACCTGTTCAGACAGTAAAACTGTTTGTTGAATTCTTCTTTATATGTGTATGATCTAAAACCACATAGTGAAGCTTTCAAGTAGTAGACTGTCAATATGTTTATATAGTCCTCTGTTTGCTGCTGTGGCTACTGAGAGGTTTGCAGCATGTAGCCTGTAACTTGAGTGTAACAACTCAGTTTCACATCAGGATTCAACTTGGTCTTCAAATCCTTTGGTCTACAAAACAATAGTGGTGCCAAAGCTTCACCTAAAAGCAAAAGGTTCACTGCCAAAACCCATGTTCTTTGCCTTCTGGGAAGTTCTTCCAGCTGAAGTAAATTCCAGCTGCAGATTGTGGCAAACTGAATGTTTATATTAACTAGTGAATATGAAATTTCTGAGGCCTTTATCTGTTAGAATAGTGGTTAGCTATAGTGGCTCCGTGATGCTCTACTGGGCAGAGCACTGGTCTCAGTGGCCAGTCCGGCCCAAACCACGACACCTACAGAATTCAAAACCTGCCCACTAAGCCATTAGTATTGGTCCTAATGGTAAAAATCCCTTTTTGCCTTCTAATACAGGCAAAGGGTCAGATCCCTAACATCCTAAATAAAACTTTTAATGCAATAGCTAAAGAGAATGAGGCCTTAGGAGTAACAAGTGAAAGAGGCTTAACTTCTCATGAAGTGTTTATGAGAATCACATGGTTGCTACTCACCTGTTTCTCTCTATGTCCTACTTGCTGTTGGAAGGAGAGAGAAACAGAAAATAGCATGATACCTCTCGCCATACTGCCCAGTCCCTTCTGCTGCGTGCTCCAGCATTCCACCACTCACTGGCAGGAGAAGGGTTGTTCTAGCTCTCTGTGTGTGACAGATCCAAAGTAGAAAGTCTCTGTGGGCTCATTAATTTTCTTAAACATATGGGTACACAAAGTAGGGGTGGGTTGTCTGGACTGTGGTTGTATTCTCTTTTGCAATTTTGCTGAATTTAGGAATTTTTTTTTAGAACTTATTCCCATAGTTCAAGAATTTATTCCCATGGTCATTTTTTTAACGACCATGTAGATGGCTGACACTTTTCTCACCTTCCATAGCACTGAAACCTCTCTTAAACAGTTACCTAAACTAAGCAATGTTCATATCAAAGCTAAGGTTGTGTTTCTTTGTCTATCCATGATGTAAAAGAAGCGAGACAGTGGATGTTTTTGCTGATGAAGCTTCCCATTCAGAAACAGAACTGATAGAAGAAGTGAGGTAATTTTGTTGTGGTTTTGTGCCAGGCTCATTGTACTTTTCCTCCAGCCCTTACTGCCTCAGCTTATAATTACCATTATGTGTCTTACTGTGGTGTGTTTGCCTGTTAGGAGCTTATAGATGTAGGTTTGTGGTGAATGGTATTATTCTGAACCTGTCTGTTGCAATTCCTTCGTATGCTCTATGGGTCCAATAGTTACATCATGGAAGGCCTGAAAAGACATTAATTTTAATGAATCTTTTATCAACGCATTCAGCAAAGTTGGCCACCCTAGAGAAAACTATACTGTCTCAATATGGTCTTTTAGCAATAAAATGCTGTTAATAACATAAGACTCTTCATAATGAGGTATGAGCTATGTCTCTCTCTTTTCTGATACTAATTAAAATTCAGCTTCTTGTTACACTTAATCACCATCCAGTCACACGTTGTATTAACTGACTTCATTGTAAAATGCATGACTTCACTCGAGAAAAAGTCCTGAAGGGTACATGTTCTCCATTTTTATTCTATAGCTGTTCAGTTACACAAGGAGATCTGGGAGGAGTGTGAATTTAATAAGTAGCTCTGTCAGGGTATGGATTTCACTTTTAAAATTACCTTGATTTTATGTATTTTGGGATATTGCTAGCAAATATTACTCCTTGCAAGCAAATTCCATTGTGAAAAAGGTGGGGCTTGGTTAATTTCTGAAAGTAACGGCATGATTAATTGCCTAAGATAGTAGAAGACAAGACTGTTTGATCAAGAAACTCTCTTTTACTCAATCTCCCTGTTGCATCTCTAATGGCAACTTTTTCCATTGCTGTTCTGGCATAGCTCTTTAGGCTGTGAGTTAGGCAATTTTTCTTTTTTATTACAAACCAAACATTGTCTAGTTGGCAGAACCTCTGCAAGTACTAATGATGTTGTAGGTTTTCATCTGACTACAGTCCGAGCACTGAATATGAATCCATCACTATAGCCTAGCCTATATTTTGACAGACTTAACAGTACAATATGGTAATTTTAACATCTGGAACGTGAACTTTCCTACAAACAAGAGTACTACCTCTAAAGATAATGCACTCTGTAAAAATGTAGTCATGAATAAAAATGCTCAATTAAACTGCATAATTAAATGAGGCCTTAGCTTTAGTGAGACTTAATATTATGTCAGCTCTTCTTTTCCTCCAAGGTGATGTATTAATTAACAAGATAACAACGTTTTTACTCAGAAATTGTCAGGAAACAGACTATTGCACGGATAGTCATTACTGAGACATTGGAAACATTTCAGCCCATTTATCAAGAGTGTGGAGCAAGCCAAATCATACATGTATAAAAAAACCTGTATGTTATCAAGAACCGAACTCAGAAAACTTACCCCCCCAAAATATGTACATAGCGATTTGCTCCAAACCAGTATCATGCAGCATATTTTATAATTAATAGAAAAGTCAAAGGTCAACTGAGCTGCTTTTTGACTAACATTACAGGAATTGTGAAGCAGCAGATAGACAGCCATATCAAAGATCCAGATCAACAGAGCAACGTCCTATGCTAGAGCGGACCAACTCCCGCTCCCGATCCACAGAGCGTCCTGACTCAAACCTCATCAGGTCGATGCCTTCATTAATGACTGGAAGATCTGCCCCTCCTTCACCTGCCTTACCGAGGTGAAACAGACAAATCGATCAGACTAATCCCCTTCTGCCCCACCAGTTCACCATTTTATTTTCCCAGTAGCTAATTGGTATCGCCTCATCCTTAGCTGTTCACTAGTAGCAGTAGATACTAACCCTTTCAGTGCCAACACACTATTTATATTCTACTCTGGATATAATGGTGTGGCTGCCATTGCAAATTGTTTGCTAACAGTATTTAACTACATTTGTTTGTGATTTCTCATTTATCAGGAATCCTGGATGGTTTCCCACATAAAGCACCTCATAATTATCATATTCTTCTCTTACAGAATGAGAAATTGTTTGTGTTCATCAGACATCACTTATGGAACAACCATCATAACAGCATCAAATGAAACTATTTTTTTTAAAAAAAAAAAGTTTCTTTTAATGGACTGTACTAACTTTGTCTATTAATTACCATTTTAACCACCATTTTCTCTGACTACATTTTACTGTGCCATAGTCTGTATTGTTCCTGTTCAAGTGCTATACTTTACTAATTGACATTTTGAAGATTTCTATACATTACTTGCATCTTCAATAAACAAAATACAGTAAAAAGATGAGTACATTTTGGTTTAGTTGATGTTCAGTAAAGCCTCTCCTTATTTTAGAACTGCAGAATACATTTTTTTGTTTTCTAAAAGTTAGTTAGTAACATCAAATCCCCAGTGAGATTTAGAGTCAAATACCAGTGTCTTTTCTCAGTTTATTACTTTGTTTAGACAAATCCCTGTAATATCATTGCCATTCAATGGCAATTTAACCAAGCTGAGTAAAGATCACTGAATTTGACCTGTGGATAAATTTATGTGTATGTGGGTATTATATCTATATACACATGAATATACACACAATACATTTTCTTGCTTGACTGTGCAAACAAGCATATTCTGGATGTTCAGCCTTAGTTTGGCTTGATTTTCTTTTTTTCTTTTTCCCCAGAGAGTTTTCTCTGTTTAATCAGTTCTTTTTCTGAAAAGAGATCATAGCTTCACTGCAGGACTGCAAGGGTCCCAAGTGATCTCAAGCCTACTTAGTCACGTTATCAGTTCTTGATGGTATTTAAGGATGAATTCATCATTTAATGGCTATGGTTTGTTTTGATATGTGTCTCATAGGTCACATCCTCGAACTGGGTCTGTTCAGACAAGTCCATCAAGTACTCCAGTAGTAGGGCGACGGGGCAGGCAGTTGCCGCAGCTCCCACCAAAGGGAACATTGGAGAGAAGTAAGTGTATGGTTTTCTCCTTAATGATGTTGCAAAATTGCTCATGAAGATTGATTTTATATATTACTTTTCTTTTGGCACTACAGCTGAAATCGAGTTTTTGTGTACAGAATTAGTGTCTGATAGTGGTATTGTATTTTGTACTGTATTTTCTTCTATAATCTTTTAATATCTACAATACTCTTGACTGAAATGAATCATCAGCAGTACAATAATCATCAGCAGTGCAATGCACATGAACCAAGATGGACTGTTAGCACGATCCTGTTCCTTTTGAACTCAATAGGTGTTTTGTAATTGACTTCAACAGGCACAGGAAATGATCTTTTGTATGTTGTTTAGTGATAAAACTCTGGCTATTTTGGGAGTTAGGAGCATAGCTGATCACTTGTGGGTTCACATGGAATCTGTTACAGATTGCTAATATAAAAGCTGTGCATCTTAAAACAGGAAAAGCAGGAAGAGAGGTAATAATCTTTAAAATAGGAAAGGTCAGCAAGATATTTCATGATTCATGTTTTACTGGTACGGTAACTGTGCTCATCTTTAATGTCTTATAAAAGCACTGGTCAATGGAGACATCTTCCAAAATGTTTAAAAACAGAGGTATATAAACACATTTTTGATAGCAAATACATTTTCACCCTTCAATTTCTGATAACTAGATGTGCTGTGCAAAATCAGTCTAAATGGCCATATACACTCCTTTTTTTTAAAATCCTTCTTAACATGTATAATGTATCTTTTATGAAACTTCTGTTGTTTTTAACCCCTGTGCTTTGGTTCCCTTTTTTTGTTTGTTTGTTTTGTTTTTGTTACTTTCCCTAGACAATGGAGACAAGGAGATAGAATCTTATGAAGGTCTGTACATAAAGGAGGGTTTGTTTTTCACCTGAAAGCCTTTTTGAGAGGCTATATAGGGAAAAATAAACCCAACTGCAATTGATGTTCCTTGATTGCACAGACATAGTCAGAATTAACGTCATAATTATTTAGTCTTTTTTATATTCAGACCTGTGGCTCCTAAATTGTACAGGGTTCTACATGAAAAAAAGACTATAAATAATACTATCTAAATACAATCATCATTAGAAAAGTACGTAGACACATACCCATTTTTAAATACTAAGGGTTTACACTGCAGCAAATAAAAGTATTTCAGTTAACCTCCATATGTAGATATCTTTTCAGGATTAGCACTTCAGGCACATATTTAAATTTAAGCATTTGAGGCTATTTGACATGTTTAATGTTAGCCATGCATTTAATCAGAACAATGTTTTTATTGCAAATATAATGTTATACAGGTACTAGGTATTACTAAGTCATTTTCAAATAATACAGGAGCAAAAATTAATTGAATCAAGACAGTCTTTCAAAAAGTTTTAATACTTAGAATTAAATCGCCTTTTATTTTATACCATTAAAACCACTTCATTTCCTTAATACCAAGCCACAAGATATCAATTGCAGTCCTTGGTTTTACCACTGAGGGTCTATATGTAGTATTCCTGCATCTGTCTCATCAGACTTTTTAATTTAGTATTTGCAATGTTTACAGTGTTTATTTCCATTTCGGAAGCAAAACTTCATGAAAAGAGAACTCTGTTTTCTCAGATCATTACCCTAGTGTATTAATTTCTTTGTCGTCTTATGTGTCGTAAAATGTTTACATGAAATAGAGTCTAGATATGCCAGGAAATAATCACATCTAATCACATGATGTTTGCTCTCATTGCTGTATATGCTTTCATGTTTTACCACTCTTCCCTGCTCTTTGCTTAGTATATCTATTTAGACTGCGAGCTTTTTAGGGCAGCAATCGTGAAGTACTGCGTATTTTTAATGTGTTTGATTAGAGAGGGTGGCAGTGTTATTTACCTCATAGGTTCTATAGAGAGAAATATAATAAATTCAATAAAATAATTATTTTTTATAGGAGTGCTAGAATTGTTTGCTCTGGTAAGTACTGCTGGGAATTGGAGGAACCCTATTTGGTTTTACTTGAAGACTGAGTAATATTTTCCTGTACCTCTGTCTAAAGTGGTCTTTTGGAAAGTCTGGGTTATCGAAAATCGCCAAACCAACAGATATTGGAGTTTTAATATACAATCAAAGCATCATCAGCGACTCAAGATACCGTACCTAGACACATTTCACGTTGAATTTTACACGTATTAAGGTGGTAAACACTGTAGTTAAAAATATAATCCATAGATACAACTTATTACAACATAGATACACATAATTGTATATAATTTTCTGTCATTAATGAAAAGCTCATATTCTAATAACAGTATAGTTCTACTTTGAGGCTTTCTCTATCCTTCTTTAGGATTTTCTAATCCTTTTCTTTAGGGGAATAATCATAACGCTCTACATGAACAGCAGATTACCTAACTTCTGTCAGTGACAGAACGTAATTATGATTAATCACAGTTTTTTACAGTGAAGAATTGAATTTTACAAAAAGTCATTTTAAGCAAATGAAGTACCAGTGATAAAACCTGAAATTCAGTAGAAGGGGTTATTATTTAACAAATAGAGCACCAAGTAAACCTGAAAACTTTATAAACATTTGAGTAGATTTTTATGTGTTATTATATGCCCTGGTGATAATCAAAACAGTTGTCTCTTGGTGCTAATCAAACAGTTGCCTGTTGTTGAGAAGGCTATATGGCCATACCAGAAAATGTCGTTGTCACAAGGTAGTCCTTTCTCTTCTTATAGAAGCATATACTTGACTTAAATGAGAGAGGGGATTTTATATTGCATGGAAACATGCCGTGAAGGTTAAGCTTTCTGTATTTTGAAATCAAGGATTTTATTGTTGAACAGATTAAGTTAAAATCATACTGAAGAAAAGAGTTAGTAAAAGATACATTATAGATAAAAAGGAATTGGAAGTCATGTCAGTTTTGTAAAAGACAAAAACTTCTCTAACTCCAACAGTAGTCTCATTTAGTCTGTATACATGTAAATAATCTTTATTTGTTACAGGGTTTAAACTCCATACCATTTCTTAAAATGTACTAGAAATGGAGGGACTCAAGTAGAAATAAGGACGTAATTTGCAGTTGGGAAGGCTTTTTGTTATAGTCCAGCACTCAGTATAATGTGGAATATGGTGTACTTGTGGCTATGTGACTACAACTGGAAATGAAATTTACAGGGAAAAAAACCTCTGGGTAACAGCTTTCCAGATTAGGATCAGAATTAAAAGACACTGACTTATGGTGGATTTAGTTCAGTGAACTGTGTTATGTGGTTTCAGGTTTTGCCTCCAGGACATCTAGATCTCCCCAGAATAATTTATTTCAAAATTCTGAAATAGCCAGAGAAGTTTGTTTTTAGGCAATCTAGCTGTGAGTAGCTATGAAGGACCATTCCTAACAGTAGTGTATTGACCTATATATCTTTTCTCAGTGTCCCACATGCTCAGTAGGAGAACATACAAATATTGTTAACTATGTTGCATTTACAGTGTTTATGGTCATGACATTTTGGCTAATTCCTTAGCTTCCCACAGCTGTGTTTCTGCCAGTATCAGATTTACCTGTTCAAAAGAAAGACTGGGTATCTCTGAAATACATGCCGTTATCTTATCTGGTCAGAACATGCCATAAGCATCTAGGCAATTTGGGTTTTGTGTTAGGCTTTGTTAGTTTCATATATTTTCATGTTAGATGGCTGGAAGATGGTTCTAAAAGAAGTCTGAGATCACTTAAGGTTTTACCACGTTTTCACAACTGAAATGCCAGAAGACTTTTTTTTTAGCTGAAGTTTTCCTTGTATTTTTTTTAATTGTGCTAGGATAGAGATTGTTTCTAATGAACATTTGTAAAAAAACAGTAGTATTAAATTGAACTTGTTTTTAGCAGTGAAATGGTCATTAACTCTTAAATGTTCTAAAGACAGTAAGGGAATACTGGAATATTTATAGTTCTTAAGGGTTAACAAGATTATTTTCAGTTATGTGTGGATACAATATATTTCTTTTTCTTACTTCCCCTGGTAGAAGGGTGAACTCAATGACTGCTTGCTGCTAATTAAAATGGAACACTATAAAGTGTTCTTGAAAGTATTCAGTATTAGCCCTTTCAATTTGTTGTTAATTACTAATCAGAGGGTATTTTTTCCTAATGTAAATTTTTCCTTTTCCTCTGAAAAATAAACATACCCCTTTCTTTCTTCATCCCTAAAAAAAACCCCCCAAACCAAAACAACAAACCAAAAACCCAATCATCCGCCCAACTGAAAAAAATAGAAAATTATGTCAGGCCAAACAAATGTAATAAAACCTTTAAGTATAAAAATGAAGTGCTCAGAAATTTAGCAAAGAGTAGAGCTCAGTGAGGATTTGCCCTTCTATTTATGCTCTATGGTACAGACTTTAATTACATGATCTCATAATAATCTTGTGTCTTGGGAAAGTTATTTCAGAGGCTGCTAAAGCCGACATTAATGCTGATTAACTGTCCCCTCTTAACTTCTGGTATGGATGATCTTATTCCAGAATAAAATTATCTACGAATGGAATTAACAGGGGTAGTTGATTAGGTTTAATCAGGGATAGCTATCAGACATAACTCCATTTTTTATATCTCTCAGATACAATTTCAAATCTTTAAAAAGAAAATATATATACACTGTCAATTGTATTGTTGTTACAACTCATGCAGTATGGAGTGCAAGTTAGTGAGGCACTCTGATGGTTAAGAAAACACAGATACTATTGACAGAAAGACATGCTATTTATTTTAAGGGCTTTTGTCTCGTTCAGAACAAAATTTCTCTTTTAAATGAGGTAAGTTTTCAAAATGAGAAGAAATTTTATTGTGTGTTTTCCAGTGCCCAGTGCCCTCCCACATTGATGGGAGACAAATACTACCCTAATGCATGCAGAGAACCTGTATTCACACTCGTCATACTCTGCCAGCTGTGATTTCACAGGTTTTTAAAAATATATGACATACGGGTAGTTTGTTTTGTAAAAGGTGATTGATCACATGTATATAATATAGGATAGGAACTTGGACTGCCTTCAGCTTGGCTAGGAACTTGATGACTTAGTCAAACACAGCAGTCTGTGTGGATATTCCTGTGGTACTGACTGTGTGATATTCGTCACCTTCGCGCTTGCACAGGGTAACTTGCATTATGTGCGCTTGACGGGAAAGTAAAAAGAATAGCTTAGTTAACATCAGTAACAAGGCTGCCTTAGGATAATGCATGAATCTACCTTGGGTTTTTTACATCAACTAGGAATTTGCAAAAATATACCTTTGGGTTTTAGTTGTGGATGCTTATTTCAATCTCCTGAGAGGTGGCAGAGTCCTCAGCCATTGAAGAATATTAAAATATTTTATTTTCATTAGTACATTTTCCATAGAAAATCTTGAACAAATGTTACGTACATACAGGGCTTAGGCTGCTTTATTGAAAGGTTCCAACCCTTCAAGGGAAGTAAAGGGTCATAGTTTTCTCTTGGATTGGCAGAAGGAGGAATTAAACACCTCTTTCTGTATGCCAGTTGAAGGTCTTACCATCTAGGTCTTAGACTACAAAGGGCATAAAGAAAAATGAGTAAAAAGTCATAAGGCTGTGCTCGTAACAGTCGTTGTTTATTTATATTTTAGGGTACCAACATGCCAAAAACATTTTAGTTCAATTCTACCGGAATCGATTTTTTTTTTAAGTCTTTGGCACACCTTCTATACATTCTTTTCTATGAGAGAAGATTGACTGTATAGATGGTGTCCCTGCTGAATATTTTAATTGGAATTTTCAATGTCATGATTTTATTGCAGAATTATAGAGCAGAAATCTATGTAGAGATTTGTTTCTATTGCATTGACTTTGATTTTAATCCAAATCTCTCTCCCTATTAACAATAACCTGTTAGAACAAGTAGTTTTTAAATTATTATTACATGCAATCTAAACCTGAAGTCAAATAATTCAATGAGCTATTTAGTTGCACATAAGCCTCTACAAGTAATGAGAGAACTGGAAAAATCTGGGAACAGAGAACACAAAAAATCAATAAGTAATCAAAATCTGGACCTTGAAAAACTACCATATATTGTATCACATCAAAACAGTGTTTAATGAATAACTGACATTAAAATTAAAGCAGGCATAAGGTACACCAGGTATTCAGTTCAACACTCTTCTGTATCATTACTATTGTTACCCTGGTATTAGATGAGGTTTGTCACAAAAGAAAGTTATGATTCTTTATTAATGACATAAAAGAAGTATATTTCTGTTGTTTATCATTATCTGATGATAACGCTTATCACCATCTTTTCCAACTATTTCAGTGTTCTCTGATATTTAGACATGCTCTAGGCAGCTATAGTTACTGATGGAAAAGTGTCTTTCTTTCTGAATTCTAACTACTCTGAAATCCAGGTAAAAAGCATATTGTCTGGCAAACAGGATTTTTTCTAAGCTGGAAAAACATTTGTATTGTTTCTTCTGCACTTATTAAGGTACTGAGTATGCCCACTTGCTTATGATTTAGACACGATTTTAAATATGCTCTTTGAGAATAGAGGCTTGAACTTTCATTTCTAGAAAAACTAAAGCAAAACCAAGCAGAAGATGCTTTCAAAGCAATTATATACCAATATATGTCTGCTTTCTCTGCTTTGGTACTTATTGTCTGCTTTCCAGTCCTTCAATAATTTAATAAGAAATTAGCAACAAGGGATGTTAAGGGCTGTATATGACCATCATTACTTGCAGAAGGTTCTCATTGGAGTAAATCAGAGATATTAATGAAAAATAACACAAGGATTTGTTTAATCTTTGAGTCACTCAAAAAATAATTTATGCCACAGACTAAGGGTTTGTATCTTGTTGTGAATGTCTTTTGTTTGATGTTTACCTTTCATGTGAGCAGCTTGTAACAAAGCATGCATCTTTTTGTCTTGCTTTTTCCCCTCTGTCATACCTTGCTTATACAAATGCAGCAGGACATGAAGAAAACAAGCGTATTGGAGTTCAGGAATCAGAGGTCGAGGCAGGTCTGTCTGACCGCAAGTGCCTATCTCCTTTAGAAACATTTTCCCCTGAGCATGTAGGGAATCTTTACCAGCCAGCTTGTAAATGTATTCAAAGTCAAAATCCAGACAATAATGATTACATTTTATGTAAGAACAAGACAAACAAATTTAATATAGCATAGTTTATTTACCAGTTTGCAAATGGTTATATAGTTCAACCTGCAAAAATAACTTTTTTACTTTTTTTAATCCCTCTTTGTGAAAGTACTCTATCAATACGATCAAGTTACATCCTCAGCAGGTCTGGTTGGACACCCCTTAGATGTGGTACTTTCTACTTTGGATTGGTAGTTTTTACAAGCAGGGAAGTAAACATTATCATGACACTTTTTCTTCCCTAATTTGTGTAGGCGGGCTGATGATGCTGAACAGAAATATTAGGGAACTGCATTACCTTGAAATATTTTGAATATTTTGTGTAATATCCTTCATCCTGCTTGGAAGACGGTTCAGTTGGTAGAAAAAGGAAGCTAGTGGAATGAGAACTGATAGATGATTATCAAATCAAACAAATGCCCATATTCTTTCAACTCAAATATCATGTGATTAAAATATATAACTTTACCTTCTAATTTTGGAAAACACACACTGTACAAGTTCAAAGACATGCAGAAATCTAGTGCTTCTTTCAGCAATCATTTTTCTGCTCTTAAGTCTCTTTCTCAAAGGAAGCATCATAAAAGCACAAATGTGCATTTACATGCGCTGTTAATAGGTTACAATCTGTTAGCTCTTAAAGTTAAATCTTTTCTCAAAAACAATTTGTTATCCCTGTTAGTAATTGTCTGTGACAATACATCAACTGTGATGGCTGTGGAAGAGAAGCACAGATAAGCTTTTCTGGATACAAGTATTTGGGGCTAGACCAATGCTAAACTTAGCTGCCTAAAAGTAGGCAGTGCAGTACATACCTCAAGGCCCACGGAATGAAGCCTGGAGAAGGATAATGCACTGACGGTATTACTGCAGTTATGTGGAGAGAATTAAGTGCTCCAGAAAGGTGGCCCCAAAAAATGGCCAGCTGAGCAAGAAACACATCTAGTACTAGCTGGTAGGAAAAATTACCAGCTAAACATAAGTATGCCTAAAATGCCATCCCTGCTTAAAAGTGTAAGTGCCTGAATCACAGGGTTTTTTTGGAATCCCATGTCCTGGACCCTACTTCCATTGTTGTTTAAGAGAAGAAAATATTGATCACTATTTTATTCTTAAAACAAAGGAAGGAATAATTACTATGATAGGGCTTCTTACTTGTTCAGAAGTCTGGATGATAGAGTAATTTCAAGATTTGGCACCTGGAAGGCAGGATTATTATTATTTTTTTATTTGTAGCTTCCACTTAAGCACCCAAAGTGTCCTTTAAGATCTTTGCCTTCCCATTTTTCATTATAGTACACTTTATATTTTTCTTGCTTTTGTTGTGTTTCTGTTGCTAAGCGTGTACTGTTCACTGGTGTGTGTACTGTGTACTGTTCACTCTGTGTGTTGTGTGATAACTCAGGCATAGTGCATGGAATTGTGCTAACCTAGTTTGCAAAATATTTGTGTGTGCTATAGTTATGTTGTTTGTAGTAGCTGTTCCAATTGTTAATCATCGTTGTCTGTTTTTAATGTTATAAAGATTGTGAGGAAAAACATCAAACCCCACCTGTTAATGGGCGAAAAGGCAAGTTGATGATGATATGGCTAATGAATTGTGGTGTTTGAGAAATACTTATTTTTTGCTGCATGTGTGTGTGTTGCTTAGTTCTACTAGTTCAAAATTAGTAAGTTCATGTATGTTCAATTTTAATGTGTTGTTTTACTTCTTGCATGTAAAATAATTTTCAACTATAGTTTTAAAATCTTTCTTGGAATCAAAAGCTCCAGATTTATTTTTTTTTTTTTTTTACAGCTAACTGTATTACTGAAGATGTAGTTTTCACCACCTAACTACATGATCATGTTGCCTGTTTAGAACTAGTGGCATAGTTTTTGTACTTTTGTTCACTTAGGAATTCCCGGTCGGCCTTGCTCTAAGAGACCAAGTAGATTTTGCAGACATCTACAAAATTGTCTGCATTGTCTTCCACTTTTTACCAGGTCTATATACATTTACATCACTTAGCTATATATTTTACAAGTTTGGCACATTTTTGCTAGTCGTAGGAGAGCTGGACCATTTTAATTAGCATATACTGGTAGAAAAAGGCTTATATTATTAGCAATCATCTCTATTGTCTAGTTCTTATTATGTTTGGTGTTCTCTTCTATTTCAAATACTGTAGAAATAAGCTTAATTCAAAGCACTGCAATGTTAACATGGAGATTTAGATTTATTATCTAAAAATAGAACAGGAATGTTGCAATGAACAACCACAACTTACTTTGAAGTTTTATCTGAGTTCATGCTTCTAAATTGCTTTGATAATTCTGAAGAAATCTGTTATTATTTTCCCATGTACTTCTAAAGCCATGTTACATTTAGACTTTGTCTCATCAATATCTTTTACCAGTGGGTGAAATATCATATAGATAGTGCCTTGACTTTATTAAAATCGGGATATTCACTCTTACACTTCCATCTCTACCAGGAGCCCATGTGGCAGGCAGCCCCAGTTGCACTATTAGCCAGCATAGTCCTGAGTAAATTCAAATGCCAGAAGTCCGCTGCTGTAGCTGTAATGCATGCTAATTACCAGATAACTCAGTGCTTTACGCTTTTAAGATCCAGAATCCAATCCTGGTAAAGTTGGAGGCTTTTGCCACTGACTTGATGAGGTTGACAAGCCAATAAACACTGATTGAGCTGTTAAAGCTGTCCTCTTTCTCAGTTTATCTTCCACTCTTTCAACAAACCCAATATTTTTTATACTTAATTATAGAGCCTGGAAGATGTATGTTGCATGATAAACTAAATACTACTAACCAGTATTTAACATAGTATGTTTTCACATAGTTATTAATTTCTCTAATGTGTCCATTTTGTGTTTTAGAAGGTTCTTCTGCAGAGCTCTTTTACTCCCCCAAAATGGTCATTTTCAAATATTTATTACCAAAACCATTATCCCTTTCAATTTTCTTCAGGTCTTTTGCATTTCTCTTTCATGTATTTTATATGACACCTTTTGATCATTTGAGTTTGTGAGAAAAGGCTCCTGGTAATTCTGTCCTTTACTGTCTTAATTTAGGGTGCATAAAAGATGATATAGTTACCAAAGCATATTTTGAAGCTTTTTGGGTTATCAGTTCCCCCGCTCATAGAATATTTTACATAATTACACAACAGCTTTGTCTATATTGAGGGAATCAGGAATGCTTTCCAGTTCTCATCTCCGAGGTTGAGAAGTGTCTGGAGCCTATTTGCCTCTTGAGTCTATACCAAGACAAGACCCAAGTCACCCAGTCCTCCCCTTTCTGTGCACTCTGTTTTCTGCATGCATGGGAGCCCCACCACTCTGTGAGCAGTCTGGATGCCTGGAGGGCTGGAGTTGAAGGTGTGCTGTATTCCAGGCTTGCTGTGCAGTTTAGACACATTCTAAAGAGTTCAGGTGACTGAAGTGCGAACTAGGCAGCATAAAGGCACCCCAGTCAAAGAAGTGATGACAGATGGACCTGCTTAACTGACGTGCAGAAATAGCGTATACATATACTTTTTTGAAAAACAAGCATGTGGCTGTCATGCCAGGGGGAACTCTCATCCTGCTGGCTGACCTGAGCATCATCTTCCACCTAAGACCATTTGGGATTCCTGGAAAGGAGACCCGCATTTTGCCTGAACTACTACATATGACTTCCGTGAGTCTCTTGTGTGCTCTCTATTCCCCTGGCCCGCTGACTCTAGACTTTGCTCAGAAACCATGACAGCTTCTGACTTTAGCATGAAAAATGACACTGAACATGTGTTTTATGTGTGCTGTGACACTACTTTACATATTCATATGAGTTATGTGTATCTAGAATAATACTACATTTTAATTAAATTCTAGTTCAAGCAAAGTAGTGTTTAAGTAAGGTATAGACCCGTGGAGACCGTGGTTGTTGTAGGCAGGCACATAACTGTAATCTGCACTCTGGGAAAAAGGTGAAATAAAAAAAACCAACACCACAACACCACAAAACAGTAGAAGTAAAGTACCCATAAGATGCAAATTCTCCAGAGTGGAGAACCTACATTCTGCTGAAATTCCTTATGATATAGGTGACTCTTAGGAATTTTGCTCTAAAACTACCAGGGAAATATGGCAGATGAGAAAGAGCCTAACTATTAACTTGCCCATAAATAACTTCAAATTTGACTTACTTATACAAAATGTGACGTGACATCTTTCAAAACTACATCAGAATATAAAGTAGCATTTCTAAGACTGGTACATGACAATGTGATGTCATTTTGTCTGCTAGTCAAACATAGTTTGGCTACTAATCTAAGATTTTATAAGTAGTGCTGAAAAATAGCACAGGTGTTTTGCCGTGGACAGCATTTGCATGTAAAGATGCATGTAAAATTTGCATGTAAAGTTGATCAATAAGAACATATGTTATTAATAAGTAGTAATTGATATTCTGAAGAACCTAGCGCTTTCTGAAGAAACAAATCTATATTTTTCATCTTTCTGTAAGCCATTTGTTGTATTTTCTTTATTGGTTGGTATTAGTACTTAAAACAACTGGCTTATTTTCAGAACCATTTCTTGAACTGAATAATTGTTTAACATTTTGGAAATGTGCCATAAAGTTCAATCCTCACTGCACTTAAAAGGAGTAGAACACCTGTGAGAGTGAGAGAGAGATGGTCAAATAATAAATTACCTTTCTGCATAGAAAATATTTGAAGACTTGCTATAGGATTGCACCTTTTTCAGTAAAGAATAAAAATAACCTGGGGAAAAAAACAACCCTATACATTACATCCTGCATTCTGCAGGGTGGATTTGTAAGCTGTTCACATTTCCTTGCGTGCACAGAGCACTGGCTGACACCCAGGGAATGGGAATGCAAACTGAGCAGTGACTATGGGAGAGAGGTGCAGAGCAGAAGCTTGCATTTTGCTCCACGTTTATGTTGGCCACTGCTTGTAATTAGTCTTATTTAAATTCATTTATTATTAGACTCTGGAGCTATTTTGACTTTCTTTATGTTTACCTTTCATAGCAGTATGAGGATAGTATGTGTCTAACTAAAAATCCATCTAGCCCAGTCTCTGGTCCTCAGCAGACCAGGCATGGATGCTGGGGGAAAGGAATATTAGCAGAACAAGTGTGTAGTAGTGCTCATCCAGGATATTGGATCCCCAGTCTCCTATGATTTGTGCCTCAGGAACCTACAGAAGCATCAGTGGTATCTTTACGTGGTTCTTTGTCTCCCTCATAGGGTCTCTGCACCTTTCTGCCACCTTAAATCAGTCCTGCCAACATAAACCTGCAGTGCTTATCCAAACAGGTGACTCAGTAGAGGTATTCCGAGATGTTCAAAATCCACCTGTTCATAATAGGCCAGCAGGCCCGCTGTATTGCATTTGTTTCTGACGTGTTTCAGGCACATAACCAGAAGAGGGAGCAAAACTGCCGTATTTTAAAAACATATAAGAAGATATGAAACAAACTCCCCCTGCCCCAAACAATCATGGAAAAAAAAAAACCCACTTTGACAATGGCTTAAAAAGAATATATTTACTTTTTAATATTTAAGACTAAATTATTAAATATTAATATACATATATTTAACGTACCATTAGTTGACTGTATATTTTCTTCTGACTAGTCTGGTGCATTTAGGTTTTTCTTCATGTTTTACAACTCTATTATATTTATAAAAGTGGCAACATGATACTTTGATTTTTAGCCTGTGACTTTACTAAGTCATATTGCAACGAGTAATCTCTGTGGCCTTGCTTGAGTACATCTATGATTTTCTTTAAAATAAACAATAGAAGATTCAAAACAATTGATTCCCCATATAGAAGGATCCACTAGCAAAACACTTTAAAAATAAGTTTAGAACAGAATTGATGGGATTTGCAGCTAGGGAATATGGTGAGAAGAGACTGCTACTAGGCTTGTTAAGTGCTTTACAGCTACAAATAATTAATGTAGCCTTGAAGTCAATTGCAAGAAAACATTTCTGGAGCAAAGGAATAACCTACAGTGCACTATCCTTCTTGTTACCCTAGTAATGATAATATTAAATGTAGATATGTGGCAATATTTTTTTTATTACCTACCTAATGACTTCCATTAAAGTTCTTTTAATGTATTCCCACTGCAGCCCCAGGGAATGAAGCCCAGGGTGGTTTTCTTCAGAATAAGTAGTTCAATAAGGAAGATGAAATCAAAATAATAAATAATTAAGACATATCAGAATTTTTATTGGCATGCTGCATTAGTTAAACCCACAATATGTGATGCTTACATAGCCATTTATGAACAACAATTTATTTATTTAAAAATATTGTTAACATGTCCCAGCATTCATTTGTTGATTTGGCACAAATTTGCAAACTGCTTTCCTGTGAAGGTGTGTGCGTGTGGGTGGGTGCGCACTGTTTGTCTGGCTCACAAGACGCACAAGGGAGAGGTGCTGTCCCTGCCTCTACACAGTCCACACTATAACAGCATTTAGGACAATGCTCTAAGATGCAAGACCCAAATTCACTTCACTCTTTGGAGGAAAAACAGATCATCATGTCTCAGATGAATGCTGTGAGCTCTAACGTATAGGATCATTCTTTAAAATATTCTTCCAGTGTATGGAGGGAAAAATGTAGATGAACTGTTACTGTGTCAGAAGGGGAAGCTAAAAAATGGTGTCCTCAGATTCACTGCAGAATATACCTGGAGAGACAGGAGGTCTTCCTCTAAATTTGTCAGAAAAAGACTATGTGTGTTGTTATTTGTCTTCAGATAATGGATGAGTCTCATTCCTGTTACAGCAGGGTAGGGGAATGGCAGCCCTGTTGCACTGAGGCAGCTGAAGGTTTCTCTGACGTGGGAGCAGCAGCAGTCTGGCATAAAGCCGTCATTGCTAACTTTGTGTCACTTGGAGATGGTCTTTATGCCATAAGCGGCATGCCGGTGGTGCAAGGTGGGCCTGGATGCATTCCAGGTACAATGTAGTACATCTGGGACGATTCATGTATCATGGCTTGAAGCCATTTGCTTTCCCCTAGTAGAGGTTTGATGCAGCTGAGAACATTTCTCTCTGTGTGAACTCTTGAGATAGATGGCTTTTTTTGATTTTCTTAGGGACTTTGTTTTGTAAATTAAAACTAGTGTATCATGTATTTAGCCTTTTCTATGTCTTTAATTAATTATTATTCTTCTTCTCGTATTCTTAATGCGAAGTTAAAGACCTTGACTATCGGATTCAAAACATAGTTTTTCAGATTTTGACAGCCTATCCCACAGTTCTAATGGCTTGTTATTACGCTGTTTTGTGTTTAAGAACCACTAGCCAAATCCACTTTTGACTCATTTTCAGTGGTTGTCACCATACATTATGAAGAACATAATTCCTTTCTGAGCATTCATCTTATAAAATTAAAAATAGAAGGAAGTTCTGAGGATTTTTCATTTGCAGGAAAAGATGACTAAATTAAATACATCCTAATGAAAATGTGGAGACTTTATGATAACCTAATTAAAAGTCTAAAACTAGAAATGCACTGATAAAAATTGTTTCACAGAAATTTTAGTTGCTGAAAAGAATATAAAAGCTGAGTCGATTTAATAAAAAAAGACAAATTCAAGTAAGTATATAAAAATGTTTGAAGCAAAGAGTAATTGTGAAAAGGGCTATTATTGTCTCTAGTGTGGAGAAAAGAAAGGAGGGTGGTAGTATTTGCATAAGAAAACTCCTCATTTTTAGCATCTGGTATTTTACTTCATCGTCTTGTACTTCTGCAGTTTTCTGCATCATTCCAGTTCAACTGCAACATTCCTGGTACCAAGTTGGCATGCTTAGAAATTCAGAAAAGCTGGAGATATGCAACTATTCCTATCATATATTATTTCCATATTTTTAATATTTTTGATACTTAATATTCTAAACAAAAATATACCAAATGCTGAGGTTGTACTTAACATGAGACGTACTGGATCACACCACTCCCCTCTCCCAGGCAGCACCAGTGAGTATCATTCTCAAGAGGGAATGGCACACAACCAAGTGTCACCCTGGCACAACCAAGTGCAGCGGGGACAGCCCAGCTACATAATTCACGGTGGTGGACACTGCCCGGGGAGTAGGTGTAACAAACCCATCTAATGAAACAATGACTTCTAAAGATTTTACCTTTCATACTGATGGGAAAAACCTGAGTCAGTTCACCTGTCAAATCCTTCTAGCCCCAAAGGTGCATCAGAAAAATAAAACATTCTGACTCAAGAATCTCATATTTTATATAATCTACATGAGGTCTTTTTGTATAAATATTCAATAATTATACGCTTTTCTTTATACACATTTCTAAACTGGTTATCACAACAGAAGACAGATTGAAGTTCATTTGTATGGGAAGTAAGAGTGGTAAGAGGTGAATGAGGAGGTAGAAAACTGTATGGTTTCTTTCCAGATATTTACAATTTGACCAAAGTTGGCTTCGGTTAAAACAACAAGGGAAAAGGTGGTGGGACTTTGCCTAGGGGGAAAAAAAAAAGAGATTTTAAAGGCTATAATGCATATTTATCTACCCAGAGAGGTTATGGGCAGCACTGACATTTAGCACGTTGCCTGTTCATCACCATCTCTTACTAGTTCCCAAACAGAAAGCTGTCATTTAACAGCATATTTTCTTAGCTTTGTAGAGCATGGAGATGGAAACTGAATTAGAAAATGATGAAGAAAAGGGTAAATGTCGGAGTAAATCTAATGGTTATATCTGGTTTTATTTCTCAGATGAAATAATAACCATTACAAGCCAAACTCTTGCAATGTTCTAGAAGTCAATGAACCTGGAGTACCTGGAGTACCTCCAATCTGCATATAGTCAATCTAAGAGATGTACTTAATTGCTGATAAAGTTAAGCAGCCATTTGAATTTGATGCTGACATGCCATAAGAATAACTAAAGTTATAGAAGGATAGTCATTGGAACCTTTTCTGAAAATGTTTACATGCTCATACTATCCATTTTAGTATAAACATAAAAAAGCATCATGTCTTGCTCTTTATAATAGTTTTTTTGGTGTTTTTTTTTCTTCTTAAGGTTAACACATGGCAAAAATATTTATTCAAAGAGTTATATTTTTTTTTTTATATTTATTTCATCATGCATGTCAATTCAAGTGTTACTATACAAGCACTTTTAGAGTGCTTCCAAGTGGGTTAACTATTTTCTAGATACTTAGATCTCAACAATTAGCAAGGCTTAGGAAAGCTTTTCTTTTGGTAGGAAACTATGGTATGATAAGTGATTTTGGTGACTGAGCAAACTACAGTTTTTAGGTTCAGAACTGAATCAGGAGTTCTGAGAGAGAACTCTGACCAAGAACATCATGTCTTCTAAAACTGCCACAAAGCTAGCACAGAAATAACTTTGGGCTTCCTGAGAGTCTTCAGTATTTAGACTATTTGTTACATATCCTGACAAAATCCTGTGTTTGAGATTACTCTCTGCCTTCTATCTTATTCTAAATATCTCTGCTGTTTGACCTAAATGATTGTCTAATGTTGTTTTTTTTTTTTTCCTACCAGTGACTATTCCTTAAAACCAAAGCTAGTTTTATTAAGCTAATTGCATTTTTTGTATGTGTTAGTTAAGAAGATATTTCTGGGCACATCCAAGAAAAAGGAACCATAGAAGGCATCAGTAAATATTTTATTGCTAAATGTATATTTTCATAGAGAAAAAAGAAAGAATCACATTTTTGTTAGGAAGAAACATAATAAGACTTTATTTCCACAGTTTGGAAACAAAATGTTCCTTTTGAAATTTCTTACTGCGTATTTACCACACGTGATACTTCAAAGATAACAGCTTCTGTTTCAGCATGCATACCTGTGGTGTCATGAAATCATTATATTGACAATTTTATTGATGTATTACTTGAAGCCTACAACTCCATCATTTTCAAAAATCAAAGCCACATTTTATAGGACAGCAGCCTGTCATAGAACCACAACAGGCACAGATAAGGAGGCTGCGGGATGCCTGCAGATATCATTTTTACATGTTTAGTTTTGAATGCCAGATATCCATCAATCTCATTTAAAAAGAAAAAAAAAAAAAGTCATGGGCTAATATCACTTTCTGTATATTTGTTTTGAATTTATAAGATTGAAAATATATTCCATATCTTTCATGTCTTTCTCCATCACTGGCTGTTTCTGTGACTATAAAAATGGGTACATCTGTGGGCAATGGCTGTGAGGAACTTTGTGCTTTGCGGGATCAGCAAAATAAGCAGATTCTTAACAGCCCAAAGCAAAAATGGAGTTTAGGGTATTGAATCTTTCTAGTTAATTGGTCTAGATTTGACTTTGGCATGAGATACTGAAGGGTTTGAAACATAATATTATGCTAACTACCCAGTTTAATTGTCAGAATATGGAGAATTAAAGTGTAGACCAAAAATATGTGACAACCTTAGAAAGAATAACGTCTTGCAAGTCTAGAGGATGGAGCCTATGTCTGGAGGAGAGTGTACGTGATCCTGTTCATGGCTTTTTTTTCTGAGCGATTAGGTCAGAAATGCTGGTTTCACAGCATGGGTTCCATAAATAGCAAGAGAGTTTTTATTGAGTAACTTAATCTTCCTAAAATAAAAACCGAATTGAAATAAAATCCCAGATATAGAAAGTAAATCCAACCTGGTTTTGGCTTAACAACACGTTAAAAACACTTTGTCAATTTAAAGTAAACATACATGATTGCTGGTTAAATTTTGTTTTTTTGGGGGTTTGTTGGTTGGTTGGGTGGATTGGTTGGTTGATTGGCAAAACCTTTCTTACCAAAACATTTTTAACTTCCTTTTTAATTCACAGAAACACAAAGATATTGTAAGAAGCTATAGATTATAGAGTACTAACTTTTAAAAATGGAAGAAATTATTGTGTCACCTCCTGTTTTTTTATTCCAATTGTTAAATATCAAAGAGAGCAGAATATTTGACAAATTACATAGATACTAACTTTCATAGAGCATGTTCTGTTCCACGTTTAAGATGTTTACTAATTCTCTCCACCACAGACCTCTAAATTAAAGAACTAATATAAATTTTTGCCATGTTAATAATAGTAAATTTGTTTAGATCAAGTTTTCCCAAATGATATTAGGTGTCTTATAATGTAAGCTACATAATATTTCTGATTTTTTTTTGGTTTATGCTAGAAGTTACATGGGAGGACCAGCAGAAAAAGGTGAATGGTACAATAACTGATGACAAACCATTGCTGAAAAAGAAACACCAGTCTGAGCCAGGTTTGTCAGGGTTTGGAAAACCACATGAAAGCATGAGACTATAAAAACACATTTCATGCTTTTGAATTGCGTGTGTGCTTGATGTACCTTATTTTTTTTTCACTTTGGTGTGAAATTTTTAGTATGTAGAGACCATTTAGATTACATAGCTCTGTCTTAGAATAGTCAAAATAGATCTGCTTTTGTAAACAATTGTGTTAGAATGCACATGCATTAGAAAAGAAGTGTTCTGGCACAATATTAGACTTATCTTGCTTTTTAGTTTTGAATTTTGTTATGATTTATCTATGTGTGAATCCAAGTATGAGTTATGCTGATTCTTGACCAAACCAAGGTATCTACTGCATGTATGGTGGGAAAGCCATCTTCTAAAGACTTGAATGTGAAACCTTCTTGCACTGTCACACATGGCAGAAATAATGTTTTGATGTAATTTTTTATAGAAGCTACATTTTATATCTCCATATGACTGGAGTTCTCAAATCTAAGAGAATGCTTCCTTCCTATGTCCTGTACATGAATGGATTTCTTCTGAAGCTAAAAACTATCACAAACTTTCTTCCACCCCAAACATAAAGTACAGTTCTTCAGCTCTGTCTTCATTCCTACAAATGCATAGCAATAAAAAGTAAACCTAGTAATAATCATGATCATAATGATGATTATAATAATAGTATTGTTCTCTCCTCTGAATCAGACAATAAAAGGGAGAGGAGAGGAGAGGAGAGGAGAGAAGAGGAGAGGAGAGGGGAGAGGAGAGGAGAAATAAAGAAATCTTTATGGATTGCAGGTTTCATCCTGTATTTAAATGTTGATCCACATCTACTCAATTGAATGGGATTTTTTCAGATACAAGAATACTTAGGTTCAGTTTCGGGCTGCAAATATCTCTATTGGGTACATCAGTTACTTCACTTAATCTATTAATAACACTTTTCCCAATCACACAAGTTAAATTTTACAGGATTGGCCAATTGTGCCACCTCCTATATTAATGCTGTAATCTCAGTTTTAGGCTCACCTACATGCTGATCATTTCAAAGTTCTTTGTTGAAGCTCAACTATTGTACAGCTGAAAGTGCAAGGCTCAGAACTGAAGAAGAGCAGCAAAATCTGGATTGCCTGTAACCTAGGAATTAGGGAACCCACCTGCAAAAGGCCAGACCTGCAGCTGCATTTCCTGTTCCCTGACTTTTTAATGCATTTGAGGAAGTTACAGAATAAAACATATACTGCTTATAAGAGTCAGGATCAGAATGTAACGTATCTTCTTTTCCAGCCGAGTGTTTTAACTATTGCATGACAGATTCAAAATACAATGTCTACAGATCTTCACTGTTGCCTTTCCAAGGTGTGTTCTGCAGAATAATGCCTCTGCCCAGACTTTTCCTTTACATAGTAGCTATATAAGAGCATTATCTTCATCTCCCAGCTGCGGTGGGCTTAGAACTGTGGTCTAGGCAGATGGCACATTCATAGTTATTAGCAATACTTGTTTA
>VZSZ01000207.1:272226-310474 GCA_013398815.1 Ibidorhyncha struthersii
TTTTTTTAAGAAATGGGAGCCATATTTTGTTAGATGCCTGCTCTTGGGGTGTTCTAGATTTTGGAATATGAGTGAAATCTTGTAACTGTAAGACAAAAACCCCCAGAAGAATAGAAATCAGAAACAAATATGGACATTAAAAAGTTGTTACTTTAGAAGTTTTTGTATATTTTGTATATTTGTATATTAAAACAACGTGTATCTGATTTTTATCTATTTTCCCTCTGGAACAGTACCACTCATCTGCATTGCTACAGGGAATACACAGAATTGGCTTGGAAAGCCACAGTCGCAATTGCCAAAGTCTAGAATAGATACAAAGTTGAGTAAAAATTGTGGTCTGCACTCTACATTTCTAAGCCTTTCTGTGAGGGCTGATTCCTGGTAAGAGCATAAATTCTGCTCTGATTTATGTTGTCAGTAATGTCTTCCATTGTATGTTCACATGGGACAACAACACATGAGGCAGAAATATATGAGGTGGTTCTGAACACTCTACAATGGGCCCGAAATAGTGCATACCTATATTCCTAGGCTGCTTTTCCAAACTGATTCTCTCGGTTTGTCAAAAAGCCCTGTGTACTGAAGTGGTAGAAGCAGAGGAGTCCTAGTGTAACAACTCAATGCAGCTTCCAGGATTTGCATTATCTGCTTTGCGTGGCACACTACTGTCCCCTATAGACATCCCTATATCATTACAAACACTTAGTTAATTTTCAAGGCATAGCAGTCAGGACACAGAGAAGGAGGTGCGGTAACGCTGTACTCACCCCTGGATGTTGACCTGTGGCCATGATCTACCAGTGATGTAGCCTGACAGAATCTACCTAAGGAAGCTTCAAATTCCTTGAAGCTTTCCAGTATGGGATTTACCCTCTGCACAGGACTGTCCTTTCTTTCATCTGAGAATCCTTTAAACGTTCTGTTCGCACAGAAAACAGCAAGATGATACTAATACAACTTAGTGCCTGGCTGCAGTTGACAATCTGCAGAGAGAAGCAAGGAGGAATATGGGCACCTCTTATTCCTGTTGCCCTGTTTTGATTGCCTTTTCATACAAAGATTTTTCTGCTATAGCCTGTTTTGGAAGCTTGTCCGTTTTAAGTTCAGTTTGTCTGTTAAGAACTTAACCTAACCAGTTACATGGAAATAGCTATGGCAGTATTATAGCTAAGAAAATCTGTCAGAAAAAGTAGATATTGATTACATAAATACCTTAAGTGAAGAACTGAGGCTGTGAGCACATTGTAGATAAAAACATAAATAGATAATAAAAATAATTCCAGAAACCAGGAAAAATAACAGTAATACTGTATTATGTGAAGCATTAATATTCGAGAAATATGCATGAATAAAAATAAGATTAGCAAATTTGTTGGAAGGCAATTTAAGGTAATTAAATACAGTAGTAAAATGGTTCTTATGTTTCAGGATTTTCAACAAAAGATGCTGATAAAATTCCTGTTCTGGAATATCAGAAATCAACATGTTTTCTTAGAAGTGCCTGTAATCTCTAAGTTTTGAGGCAATTTGCAAAGCTATTGTTCAGTATATTACAAAGAGACAATTGTATTTATACAAAGATTTTGAAGGATTGGAAGGGTAAAACTGCAGAAATTGCTATGCAGGTAAGCATAGCATCAAAATTCAAGCCATGTCTTGACTGTGTGTGCCCTTCCTTTAGCTGACCTCAGCACGCTGTCAGAGAACACTGCATTCTCAGGACACCACCAAATCAAGGAGCATGTGGAATAGTTATTTGTTCCTATCTAATATTATTAAGCATTTCTACTTTCAGCACCGCTGCCTCTGAGCTGTAGTAGATGTCATATGAAAGAAAGCGAATAAAGTTCTAGTCGTCTAATCACATTTCTGTGGTCAGTGAAGAAAAAAAAAAAGCCCCGCACGCAAACATTTTCACGTAGTTTTGGATTTTTATATGTGATGCCTTAAGAAGTTGGAAAAGAAGTAGGCTATGGGTAGGAATGACCTATACTGATAGAGATAAGATTAGGCAGTTACTGTTTTTCTTAAAAAGAAATTATTTTCATTTAATATCATCACTAGTCTCTCTTGAACCCATCAATCAGAGTTACTTAAAGGGAGAAAGCACGTAGTTTAGGGTGCCAAGGCAATGATACTCATTTCTGTTCTCTGTCGGTTGTTTTTGAAGTGTTCAATCAGTTTCACTATCCAAAGTTTTGGAAGCTGAATGCAGTCTAGCAAACTGTGTCTCTATCCAGAGATGATACAGGTAATGCAGAAACTACCTTTGTGAGACAGCAAAGGAAACACTATTGTTTTCCCCCTGTTTTTTCCTACTTGAAGCCAGTAGATTTGATGGTTATTATCTGGAAACCATCCTGTAATGGTTTCATTATCATTGCCTGTTGAGAAGATTACAGTGTCATCAAATGTCCAGCCTTTGCCACAGACACTTAATTCGAAGCAACCGTTGAAGAACGGAACCATGGGAATGTGCTGACATATTTTAATTTGGTTAACCCAAAGGAGACAGACTAGTTGAAATGGTATTATACCATGAAGTAAAAATGTAGTGTCCTTGTAATTATTTTTGGGAAAGGCATATTTCTTTAATATAGTACTGAAGTTTTAGAGGAATCATAACAATGGTAGGTTAAACACGTCAGAAAATACGAAGGTAATACATGCTTACTAATGGTAAGTATATATACTGATTGGCTTTCAATTTGAAGGGCATCAAGGCTTGTTTTATCCATGGAACACTGATGTCTCTCCTGGGTGGAAGTATTCCTTGACTGTACATAGAAAAAGCCTTTCAGAAATAATTTTAATGTGACTGTAATTTTGTAGTTTATCTATTCCCGTGTAATCAGTTGAAGTAGTAAACCAGTAGTCAAAAATAATTCAAAACAAAGTGATGGTTATTTTAAAAGAAGTTTGCAGTCAGCGTTGAAACTATTATAGAGTGAAAATTATAAAAGGGAGATATGGCTAGAAATGGGGAATGAGTGTGGCTGGAAAAGACAAAGTAATGATAGGACAGGGAGAGAGAGAGGAAAGCACACTAGTACTTCATATAAATAATATCATGAACATTGGGTAAATCAAAAATGATGGTTAAAGAAGAAGGCTTGTATAAAATTACCAGCTCGTAAAAAGGAGAGGAGTAGAGTGGAGTCAGGGAATAGTTTATGATTGCTGAATAGGACAACTGACTGGGCAGTAAAACAGTTTTCAAAATAAATGGATTGGGAAAGGGAATAATGGCCCTGATGCAAGTCCATGGCCCTGATGCAAGTTTCAATTTGCTGTGGTAGGACTGGGGAAGAAGATGGAGAAAAGGGTCTTATGAAGATGCTATGGGATCTGAAAAGTGCTGAAGTGGGTAACATTTACAAAAAGAGCTACATGTTGCATCTATGAGGATTATTTAACCTGTGACAAGTGAGAAGTAATATAGATTGAATACATTGGCATGACTGTTTTCTTGAAAAAAATGAGTGTTTGCACACTTTCCAGAGACTCTTCTTGCACTTAATAAATGATGTATTTAAAGCAGATAGTCCTCTACTGTATTTGCTTCTTTTAAAATTTGCTTTCATCTTTTCCTGTACCTTTGAAAGACAATATGCCTAGTATGTACCAAAGTAACAAAGAATTGGATTCAAGAGAGAAAAGGGGACTCTGTGGTTGGGAATTGCAGTGTGATTACGGCACAGATGTAGTCAAATATTGAACTTCAGTGTCCTACCTAAATTGCATGAAGTTAGGGTATAATTGTAATTTACGATGGATCACAAATAGTGAGGTGGCCTGAAAATGTCTAACAAACCACACACTTTTTTGTATATAACCTTTTACTACTTTTTCTTGTTTTGGAAACCATCCCTGTAGTCATAACTATGTGACCTCCTGGACAATCTGATTCTGTAGGTGGTGAAGCTTCTTGACATCACTAGGGTGAGAACAGATTTAGAATAGGGAGATATCTGATTTAAGATAGCTCATCTATGCTTTATTCACAACAGAAGGTGTATTTGTATCTATGCTATCAGGTATCTTTTCTGAGGTAGTATTATGTTTGGCTACCTAAATCATCTAACTTATTAGTGAGATTTCTTTTCAGGTGTGAGATCTTTTCAGGGTTTAGGATATTTCAAATCCAATTTTATTTCATGAAGAATACATAGAGATGAGGCTTTCCAAATCTCGAAGTCACAGAAATCTCTGAGACCATGTATGCAGTGAAAGATCTTTGTGTCTAAGGAGAAAAGAAAACTGAAATTAAGAAACGCCTTGAGGAAAAAAAAAAGAGTAATTAACTTATATCTCTTTGTCCTATGCTGCTTTTAGGATTTCAGATGGGCATGTTTGCTGTGTAAGGTTTCAAGCAAGTTTTTTTGAACACTAAGTTCCTAAATACTCCTTTTTAATAAGTGACATTACTTACAATGAAAAGTTCTGTATCAAAGCATGATAAAATAGATGGTGCTTATTTTGTTTTATTCAGACTTGCCGTACAATACCTGGTTTTCATTTACTTTATAAGTTTATTCATTGAGAATCTAATTTGTTTCTAAATCTGTGTATAAACCCCTTATACATACCACTTTTACACATCAAGATGAACAACTGATCCAAATAAATGCTAGTTCCACAACAAAATAATAACTATGCAAATGAAGACTTCCTATTGACATGATGTAAATTTAATAGAATTTTTATTCCATGATTTTGTTCTCAGATTTTAATGTATTTCTATCAAAAAAGATCTATTTAGTGGACTACAAGCTACAGAGCCAGAGAATTTTCAAACTCTTGTTTGGAATTTATGGCATGGCTTCTTGATCAGGAGGAGATTGATTCACAGAAGTGTTATTGTGTCTAAATGAATCAGTCTATTAGTACTTCCTTCTTATCAGCGTTAATTGAAAGAAGCTGGTGCATTACTATGCCACATTTTCTACTTATTCATTAATATTTGCAGCAATTAATACAAAAATATTACAAGCCATTTATCTCAAGAGATGAGATATCAGCTGAACAGATATGCACAGTGAAAAGGTACCTGTAATCTATTTTCCTCTCCAGCTTCTATTATAATTATTCTTCCAGTATATTTGATCATTTAAAAATAAAAACTGAAAAATATTTGTAATTTAAAATTATTTTTGCTGCTCTGATGTGTAAATATTTTTTTCATAACACATTCTTTGCATGAGGACTTTTAAAAATGCAATTTTTAAAAAGTATCGGTACATGTGACTGATATGTAGCCAAATACTTGTCATTGGTTCTATAATCTTCAAAGAGAGCTTCCCTGGTATTCAACTGTCTGTGCTGAGCCCCACCAATGCTGCTGTAATGCCTTGCATTACCGTAACAGGCATATTCCTAATTTGGAAATAATGCGATTCCAAGATCCTTTGAAAATTTCTTGAGAAGGATTTGTCTTAATGCAGTATATTTCTCAAAGCTATGCATTCTTATGGATATTAAAAATAATAAGTGAGGTATAAGAGGGCCATGATAGAGACTTTGTCATGACTGGTTTTGACGTGGTAGAAGTGCTCGCTTCAGGGCTATAGTTATATAATAGAGAACATTTTCAGAAAAATTTAAGTACTTTAGCTGGGGGTTTGGTGGTGGTAATAATGATTTTTTTTATTTAACAGTTATAGCATTTATAGCTGCACTGTAATAATACAAGCTACAATACACCAAGGAGAAGTAGATCTTTGTATTGCTTATTTATATTTCATCTTATGGTCTCATTGTACTTGCCCAGATAAAAAGATATTTATATGCCATTACTCTTTTTTAACATGTGAATACATAGCACTTTGTCAAAACTGTCAGCTGTTATGCTTTCATATTACACATCTCATATGCAGAGATATATTCATTAACGTATTCATTCTTTAAGCAAACTTAATTGCCTAAAAGTGCATTCTAAATATGTGTTACAAGCTGCTTGTGTTTACAACAAAGTTTTGGTACAGTCTTGGCATTTGATAGTAGATGAAAATTATAATCTGCCAGCTATAGAATAAAATTGTTTAACTATAGAACACAGTGGTTATCAGATGAAATTTGGTATTGTCTTTCCTTTCATTTTATTGATTTATATTGCTTATTCTAATTTTGCATTTTTAATGGTATCTTGATCTTGACTGGAAAACGTGGATAAAATTATAGCATATTTTTGTAGTGTATGAACTTTTCTGGAATTCTTAGTCTAGCTTATGCAGTGTTAATGAATTATGAGCAATGTTTTGTGACTCATTAACAAACTGCAAGCTGAAACTAGATCAGGGCTTATAGTAATATTTTTTTTATTACTTTTGATGATTTTTGGAAGAATGTATTTGTTTTGCTAATGATGGTAGCTTCATAGTTCTTGTAATTATTATTACTTTTCAAGATTAAATCCTCCTATTCTTTTGCTACAAAGAGATTTTCAGTACAGAGAATGACACTGTCCCTCAGATGTTCTCCACGTCTGAAATGTCAGTGTGGTTTTGAATGTGAAGTAATAAAGTAAGTAATGAGTTAGTTGCTTTGACATTTAACTTGCATGCAATTGCAGTAACTTAGACTTCTGTGAGATGAGAGCTGAATTGACCATGAGAGTTAACAGCTGTGCATTCTCTTTTCTCACGTTCCGTATTTTGGTCTTGATAATATTGGCTTTGGCAGAGTGTTACAATAATGTAGTCCTTTCCAGAGTGTGTTATGTGGATTCTGAAATTACTGAGTTTGTATGTCCTTTTGAAAAAAATCTGTTTCCTTTTTGTTTTCTGTTTCGGATATGTGAAATTTGATTCAGCATAATTTACAACAATTTAAGAATTGAATAATCTAATAATACACTTCCCATTGGTGATGTTAAACTAATGTTCGATACCTGAAAGAGAAAAATAATACTTGCATTCAAGTAGATAACCTTCCAAAAAGTTGAACAGTCGTGAACAAAAGTGTTTGTGCTAGTTAACATACCTTTTACTGTCCAGCTTTTTCTTCAGCTTCATTGCAAGGACTGACTTTGCTGTCAATTATAACTTTTGTTATTTCCTCAGATCCTATACTAACCCTCTCTTTACTGTTCTTTTTCAACAACAGTAGTTTAACCACTTCTTCCTCAGCTTTCTTTTTCCTTCCGGTGTCTGTGTTATTTTTTTCCCCATTTACTAACTCTGCTCTGCAGACTTCTCTCTGAAACAATTTTTGGCCCTTTCCCTCAGTGTCAGTTTTAACCTTCTGAATACATCCTCTCACGCCCATCTCCTTTGTCTATGTCTGTCCATTACACGATGTGATCACAGAAGAAGCGGAATCATCAAGGAGAAGAAACTCAGGTCTGTCTCTTCTACTGCTTTTCTCTGTGTTTTTTTTTTCATGTTACCTTTCCTATAGATCTTATCACAGCTCACCTCACATACTTTTCACTCTCTTCCCCTGCAATATATTTAAATATTGGCAAACTCTTTATGTTTAAGATGGTTATGCAATTTTTATTACCTATAAACTACGTACTCTACAAAAAGTAAGTGTAAAAAGGTAACTGATGTCATGTGTGCTATACCTTAAGACTTTAAACTGATTCAATTTCTGTCACATCAGTGTTTATTTCCCATCTCCATTGTCTTTAAATTAGTCTTTAAGCTTCCAACTAGCACATGAAAAAAATCTATAATTTGTTTTATCTTTACATTTGAGAACTGCTACAAAATTATGGAAACTCTGATATAACTAGCTATTTTTCACCCTGAGGAGGATAGAATTTGAGAACTGAATAATTTTAGTAAGTTAAATTTCATGTGCTGGAATGTCAAACTTAGCTTCATTGAAAAAAACCTATTTTGATCAGAAGTAGAGTTGTTAGTGATCAAAAGCTATTCTGTCGTGCCAAAAAGTGTAAAACATAAGGTTATGACAACAAGAGAGAGTGAGAAATCAAAACATTGAAGAAGCTCTAACTTAGCTGTGTAGCTGCTTTTCTTTCATATTGTGCATTACTTGTGGTTTCACCTTTCATATCAAATTTTAATCTGCTGTTTTACTGAATTTTCCAAGTACTTTGTATTACTGGCAGGGAGCTAATGTCTAGCAAGGCATCCTAGCTCTGAAAATGCAGTAGTTGTTCACATTTACCTGCTTGTTCAGTTCTGGTATGTCAGAACAATGAAATTCCACATATTTAAGTTAATTAAATTCACCTATAAAATTTAAATTTTACAATTATTGTGTCAAAGGGCTAATTAATTTCCTGTGCATCTGCTATTATCCCAACAAATCAGAGAAGCCACCTGGATGCCATTCAGCTTCTAAAATCTGAAGCAGTTTTGGGGTACATTGACTGGTCCGTCAAATTTACGTGGTATTTCGTCAAACATTTTTGTCTTTTCTCTACTATGGCTGGCTCCTTCAGAACTCTGTTTTACCTTTGGTACTACTTTTGACCTAGTCCCCTGGAGTCAGAGATTGTCTTTATGGAATCTTGCAGATGTTACTTGCTGTGGTTTTCATATTAAACAAATCTCAAGATAGAAATCACTTAAATTACAGGGCGAAAATGTTGACCATGGATAGAGAAGTCAACTGGTAGTGTGATCTCAATTCCATCTTCTGTAAATTGCCACTATTAGAAATTAATAAATTATACTGTAGAGACTGTTTATGTACCTCGTGCTTAAGATCAATTCCCAGTTCCTGTGCAGTGATTCTGAATCTGTCATTACAAAAATGAAATTAGGGGATTGGGTGACCCATTTCCTATTTGTTCATAATAAAAGAAAAGGAAACTTGTGGACCTTTTTATTCAAGAACCTTCCTGTGAGTTATTGGTTGAATCAGCCCGTTTGGTTCTTGGGGTTGGAAGAAATCAGACCTTAAAATGATATCTAGTGTCTCAGAAAAACACATATTTTCATGACCTATGTTTCTTGAACGTATGTGAGTACCTGTGTATTATTAACTTTTTTGGACTTTCTAACTCAGGTGCACTTTTGCAAAACACTGTTTAGCTCACCAACAGTGTTAAGTACATGTATTAGGCACTGATAAATTTAACTGTCTAGCACAGAAACGCAAAAGCATGATCAGCAGTGCAGTTGCAAAAGTTACTGTTACTGCCCTTAAACTCAGGAGCAATTAGTTTGTTTTGTACATGGTAACTTATTTTCAATGTACATTTGAAATGAGTACTCTTCCATGTTTTACCTCAAGGACAAAATAGATTACACATTTCAGTACTCAGCACTCTGAGCAGCTGTGTGCCCAGCTAAAAGCAAGGGTGACATTTCAAAGGTATACCTTTAGAAGGAGGGGTTTTCCCATTATTTTAGAATTTGCTTTAAAAAATGTGGAACTAGGTTTACCCATTTACAGGCTGCGTTAGGCAAAGCTTTTCACAGTATTTACCATGCTACCAAACATTCATGTGAATTAAAGGATTAGCTATTGATTTTAGGTGTTATTAGACCAGGAGGTGTTGTGAAAGCTAAATATCTGAATATGTGAATATTGTATTGAAAGAATAATATTGCCATTTCCTCTCTCTGGACATTATAATCTTTAATTGCAAAAAAAATGAGAAAATTTTATTCCCTGAAAAATATCTAGGTTTTTTTAATTGAAAAGTCCTATGAGACTGCATGCAAAGCTTATGCTGTATATTTCAAGCACAAAAGCAAGTTCAGAAAGCTAACAAGCAGTAATATTTTCATATAGACTTCGTTATCTGGGAGCAGTACAGTTCAATAGCAGCCTTAATGACTAAACCCAGTTTTCTTTGGGTGAAGGAGGAGCTTTGTGATGCAGAGTTTTCACGATTTGTTTCTAAAATCATATTTTGGAAATATTTTAAGATGTTTCATAGGATTTAAGTATTGTGAAAGCTGTTAGGGAGACATACCCCTGTTCACCTCCCTGTGTATTCAGTATGAGCAATGGAAGTAAGGCCCTGCCTGCCAAAGAGCCTTAGTGATGAAGCAGACACCTTTCTTCTCATCAGTAAGATGGTTCAGACCAACCAGTTGCCGTTATGCCAATGATTACTTGCAATTGCAACTACTACTTACTCTGGTCTTCAAACATATGAGATACAGAAAACATTCTTCAGCCTTCAATAAGATTAATCTAGGCCTAGACGTGAGCTGACTCGAGTAACTCTACCCCAAAATTGATCACCAAAACTATGGAAAGGCTGATCCATGCCAGTTTAACGCAGTCAGTACACATGTAGCAGAAATAATGTTGGGTGATTAATTCTAGGTTTATTCCAGGATGAGAAGGGATGGAATAGCAATGCCCAGTCATTGCTGCTTTCTGAGGAGGTGAATGGAAATTGGAAGAGAGAGTAGTGGGGAGAGCTCCATTTCTAAAGCGCCATGAAATGCAGGGGAATAGAAACTCCAGCTCTTTTCTGCAACATTGGGAGCAAAACGCTCATGTTAAGACCACATGAAGGACTGATTAGAGTTTTTGCTAACTTTCAGAATTAAATTCAAACAGATAAGAACATTTAAATATGTTTTTTATGTGTTTTATAATTTTTATGGAAAATGATGTTTCTTTATAATAACACGATTGCTGGGAGTGAAGCCTACCAAAACTGAAAAACCCTATTAAAAATGGGTGATCAAATTGTAGTAGATCGTAGCCCTGGACAGCGGAGGGCCAAACAGTAGAAGGGTCTGGCAAATAAACTGTTGAAGAAAGCAAGGGCAAAATATTTGTATGATTGAGAGAGTTTAAGAGATCAAGTGCAGTAGAAGAGAAGGATCACAGTTATTTGGATTTGTTCTTAACTCACAGTATCATGAGAGGTTTTTCATGCCCTCCAAGAGTGAATCTACTGTGATATACTTAACCTTTATAAACAGAATGTGACACCCCACTATTTTTGAGCTATTATTATAGTCAGTATTCAGTGACACACTTTCCTTTAAAGACCAGGATGGTGCTTTGTTTTGTTTCTGTCTTGCTCATGTTGAAAAGAAATATCTGGATGGAATTTGTAACATTTTAGCACAAATATGATTAAATGACTTGTGCATCTCTGAAGGTTTCTGTGATATTTAGTTTGAGAGGCGTGTTTAAAATCTGATGCCTTAGACTATGACTGAGACATTTAAAGACTCTAACTCTGTATTTGGTCAACAAAAACCAAAGGGATATGTAAAATCCAAACTCAATTTAAAGGTACTTAGTATGCTAATAGGTGTATCATATTGGATGGCTGGGAGGTTCTTTGTCCTTAGTTTTAATTTTGATTAAAATTAAAAACAGAAAGCAAAGGCCTCAAAATCCAACCCCCGAAATAGCCAAATGTACTGAACCACATAAATAAAGGCTGATCTTCAGTCTGGTGAAGGAAAAAACAGTAAAAATATCAGCTTATATAATTAAAAATGAGAGCATAATTGTGCAAAAGACAGAATAACATTTTGAATATATGTTTTAGCAGTAAAGATTTGCTAGTTTAATTCATAATTCTCCTGAATCTTATGTGCAGGTGCATACCCCACTGTTGGTTTTGTGTTCTTTGGTTACATCTTTAACCATATTTCTGGCTATTGAGACGCAAATGAAGATGCCTTGCGTTCTTAGGATGTCTGAAGAATCTCTATTAATAGCTGTTTGCTTTTCTGGAAGCAGAGACATAGTTATCATCAAGTGTTTACGCCTATGTTTTGAAGTGGCTATATCAGAATGTGAAATATTCTGTGGTTATACTGTGGAGTATATCAGTGGTGGGAACTCTGAGGAGCTTGCATGCTTGGCAAACAGGACTTGGAAAGCTTAACAATAAGACTGTGCTCAGCCTTTCATGAAGACAATGCAGAGTTTCTAGCATGGCTGATTTGAATGGATTTTTATGAGTACAGAATGTAAGGGCCCACTGGTTCCTCAGATATTTTTCTTTCACATTTTCAAAATCCTATTGCATATCATTCGTATAGGAAGGATGTGCCAGAATTCTTTGGAGAGGTGAAATGGGGTGTTTTAGCTAATATTTGCCTTACTGCTTCTTTCTTCCTTCCTTTTTCCATTTGGGCACTCGGTATGTTTCAAAGGCCACCAAAATGTAGGTACACCTTGTATGAGACAGCAAGGACAAGCATCACAGAGTACCCTGCAAAAATCACTTTGGAAAAGGATCCACACACCATAAAAAAAAAAAAGACGGTCATAACCTGAATCATTACTTTAATAAACACGCAAAATAGAACTTCTCAGCTTGCTTCAAAAGACCTTTGTCTTTTACCAGCCGCACTGATCTGTCCCTAGTGATGAAGACCTGAGCTGACCCTGTCAATTTATGAACCCGTGATTCTAGAGATTCAACTTTCTAGCTTAGATCACCATACCATCTTACTCAATTCTTTTGCTAAGCAGTGCCATGTATTCTGCAAATAATCCAAAGTAACATTGTTAACATGGTTTAACCATTGTGATAAAAATTTGTTTAATTGGTGAGAAATGTCCCCCGGGTTTCAGTCTTTGTTTAGTGTGTCAAGTTTGAAGCCAAGAAGAAAAAAAGCCCAACAAAACCATCAAGCAATTCTCAAATAGAAAACAGGAATGCAAAGGCATGCTCCCCCACTGGGAAGCTGGCTAACTGGAATTGTCTTCATTCTAGCATTCCCTTTTAAGGACCGTAATTGACACTTCAATCTCATTTAAACAGTAATATAAAAACTCTTAAATAACGTTCTATTTTTTTTTGTTTGTTCCACATTTCTGTAGGTGTCAGCCATATTCTTTTCATTCAGACTGTGATGTGAATCACAGCATTCTTGGAAAGGCCTTGCTTGCTGCAGCAATAACTTTTTTATATTTGCCACACATTGGACGTAAAGCCCTGGAGCGAAGATCAGCAGCCATTTATATCAAAAATCACCTGATATTTTGCTAGACCTGTAGCAGTTAGGGAGTTATATTTTTCACACTGTAGACAGCCAGAATGACAAAATTTAGAGCTAATTTCTTAGAGGTAGAATTGGAATTGAATGGCTCTGGAAATGAGAGGAAATGTAATCCTTTGAGTGCAAGACCTCTAACTGACAAGTTTTGATATTCAAAGCAAATAACTTCTAGATTTTGCTTTTAGGGAAAATCTTGTTTCCTTTGCCTTTTTTATAAGAATATTGTTTCAGAGATTTTTTTTTTCAGTATAAAATGGATTTTCCTGTATTCTCATAAACAGCATTCAAGAGAAATCTTTAGTAAGAAATTTGGCTAGCATTTTTAAAAGTACTTATCAGAAGTTAGGGTCCCATGTATACATTTGATTTTTAGAATAAAATGTTACTTTGAAAAATCAGACTCAATTTTCAATAAAGCTACACTTAAGAAGCTAATTTTTCCACTCTGTAAATACAATTGCTAGTCATATTGCTGATTTTAAGTGCCTGCAAATATAAAAAATAGAAGCCTAAATTAATATCATTGCCGTATCTTATACCTAAACTCAGAGACAAATAAGGAGTTCCACGTCTGTCTGTTGTAGTAAGATGCACGTCCTCCAATGCTGGTGATTGCAATTTCTTTCATTCAAACCAAGGAAGTCTAGGTTTATTTTAGGCCCCAGCTTGAGCTGATGCAAATCTCTTTCTTCTGGATCCCAGGTGAAAGTACTGCCCTGAACCAACCTGTTGAACTGATGCCTGCACAGCTAAAAATCATTGCAGGAGAGACAGTTCAAGAGAGAATCAGGCTGTAACCTCAAATTTGGGGCAGGCAGCTGTGAGGAAAAGAAGAAACCCTGGGAGGAAGACTATTAAGCGCAGCACCTCCCAGTTGTAACCTTAAGGCTGCAAAGTCAAGCTCCCTTTTATCCTCCTAAGGAAGCCAGCAATTGTTGAGCAATTGTTCAATGCTGCCATCAGCATGCATGGCTAGGGAGAAGTCTGCTATCCTGCTTCTTCTGTGGAACTGTTACTCTATTTGGACACACACAGAGATGGTTGTGTTCTGCTCCAAGGGACTTGGGGTCCCTGCTCTATGGGACTTGGGGAGAGGTGGGCGAAGCCTGCTGGGGCACTTCAGCCATGGCACCTCCAGGTTCCCATCAGAACAGCAGAGCTCATTGAGTTAAGTCATTTCCAAGAAAATATAGTTGATTGAGGCCATTTTAGCTCAGTTTTAGTTCTTGTTAAGTCTGCTCCTGTATAAGTCTATTGATTAGAATATTTTCCTGTTCATTTTATCTTCCAGATAAATGTTAGATTGTTAGATACCTATTAGATTAGTACCTGTTTGAAAGAATAGACCCTTACAGGACCGGGGGAACATGACTGTGTCTGCTCTTTCATGAAACGTCAGTGGTCATTATAATAACAATGTCATCTGTGATGGCGGAAGAAGGTTCTGAGAGAGGATCTTTCAGCACTTCTCTCTCTGTATCCCTATATTTCATCCCTGTATTTCATCAATATACTTCAGTATATCTGTATTCTGCTTGAGCAGAAAACATATAGTTGTCTTCTGTAATGTACAGAAATGTCGCCTTCATGAAAGCACTGATCTTTTTTCTCCAAATTGCTTAATTCTGAAAAACTTTATCTCTTAAATTGAGATAATTACACCACAGGATACAGTATATGCTTTTCACTTTGTAAACCAAGGTTAACTCAAATGATGTTGAAAAACATTTACTAATGTGATGATATTGAAGAAATCATGTAAATAGAAATACACAAAGATTTTTAGGAGTGACTGGTGACTATATCATTTTATATTACTCAATTTGAGACATTTTAAAATCATCTTATTGTGATTTAATGTTTTTCAGCATTTTCAAGACATTAAGGCTCTTTATAGCTATTTTGATTTGAGCACCTATTAACTGTGGAAACCAAAAGCAACATTCTGAACCTGCTCTGAATTCTTTTAAGAGGCAATGACTAGGCCCATAGCTGCTGTGAAGATCTTTGCTGTTGAGAAGTTAGCATTGTTTTATTTGGTCAATGGACAATACTGATATTGTTCAGTTCTGCTGCTTCCCACTGAAGTGAGATCTTTCTCAATTCAATCTCCTGTTCTTTCTAGTACTTCTTCAGACAGCTCTTCATAATACAACTGAAACCTCAGTTTGGAGAGTAGGATCCACTCTGCTGACCTTACTTGTAAAAATCTAAAGGATTTATTTGTTGTAGAGATTTGTAATAAATGTCACAGCACTTCAATTACACTTTTAAATTCAAGAATCTAATAGAATTTTATGCTTGCTAATACTATGATATTGTTTTCCATAAGCCAATTTGGAAATATATTTCTATATACTTTTTTAACATGGAGCAAGAACAAGCAAAAGTCGAGTGGGTTTCAAGTTTCTCTTATTTGACAATGTCTTTATTTAAAGACTCATGGTTGAAAAGCCCTATGGCCCAGACATGTGAATGAATGGACTTCTAGACATCTTAAAAAAGGAATTATCCTATATTGTGTTAGATTTCTGTATTAAGATGATATTTCAGGCGAAGTAAAGATTTCTTTTCACCATGCATATGAAATAACTTAGAAATGCCATCATTCTGTCTGTTCTCAAAACTCAAGGGTATTTTAATGACTCTTACTTCACTTTCATCTGTTTTGCATTATGTTGAATCAGTGCCATTGCTATCACATTGCTTTCTGCTATAGAAAGTAATGAGGCAGTAGAAGACGGTGTTGTATTTGTAGCTTTTATATTGGTGACAACAATTTAAAAACAATAAAAAATTGAAAGCTTGAAAAGCAAACACAACTATCTATCTCTTTCTGCTATTTTCCTAGCAATATCCACAACCAATATAGGCGAGACTACCCAAAGACAAAGCAGAAGAATACAAAAGACCTTATTTATAAACTGTGTACAATACGGGGCAGGAAAGTTTGGGGAATGGGAGAGGTGTCAAGAACCCATTTGGTATCCACTGATTTCCAAAAGTGTGGACTTATGACTTGCCATATCTGTTTCCCATTAATTTGCCTAACAGATCCACTAGGAGTTGCCAGCAGAAGAACAACCTTGATCCCACACAGGATGGGACGCCAGATCCTATCAAAGTGTGGCACATTATTTATGGTCTCTGCAGGAGCGTATTTTTCTTTCTTACACTTCTGCTTTGCCCCAGTACGATTTCTCTTTAAGTATGACTTCATCCTCTGCTTTGATATCCATCCACAAAATGATATTTCCTTAAAATATAACAGCTCTGTTTCCCTCTTCAGTCTGTGTACTATAAAGTAGATCATAATTTTGTGAGCAACCCTCAATAACCAATAATTCTGGAAAAATATTTAATTCTATTAATACATACTATTTTTGGTTTGTAGCTTGGGGGTTATTGCTCCATATTCATGGGATTGTTTTAATTGAATTTAATATCATTTTGGCTTACAGTAAGAAAAAGAAACAGAGAGTCTGTGTAAAAGTTAATGTATTTCTAATTAAAGTAAATTTCATTTGACTTAAAATTCTTTCACATTAATTACCAAACTTGGATTTCAGAGTGCAGTATTTATGGGCTGCCAAACTATTTGATAGAGATCCAATGTATTCTCATTTCTTTGTGACAGAGGAATGCCCTGAGCCATTTACAACCTTTGATATGCATTCAGAATATTTGTTGGCATCAGTTAGCTGGATTTATGTGCATGAACTGGGTTCTGAATATTGTTGGTTTTGTCTTTTGTTCTTCATCATTTTTTAGCTCTAAGACAAGCTACAGTAATATCGTTATTAAAACTTTTAAGCTCTGGAAGCTATGAGAATAGCTTAAACCAATGAAGATTTATAGTAATTACTGAAAACCATTTTGATGCATTCAATTTTTATGCTTGAGCCATTTGACTGCATATTGTGTGTGCACTGCATAAAACGTACAGCACAAGCAATTTTTTTACTTTTATTTCTATGTCATCCTATTGAAAGAAACTGTAAAGTAACTATGTCTGACACCTGCCTTGCTCTCTTTTGTGTTGAGTGTGTTAATGATTCTGGAAGTGCACAAAATACCCTTGGGTTCCCTCCAGTAAGTCCTCAATAAGAGTGCACAAATGTATACACTAGCATGCAGTGAATAAGCCTCTGGATGTACAGCACCATACTTGGTTGGATGACTAAACTCATAAATTTAAATTAATTTGGTGGGGTTTATTCATTTTTCCTTTTTAATGCATGATTTATATTACTTTTATTATTATTTCTGCATTTTCTCTCTCCCCCTCTTTTTGTTTTACATATTGCTTTCATTTGTTTATAGAAGAAAAGAAAGCAGATCCAGAAAATGGGGATACAGGTAGGGTGACTTATTCAAAATATTTTCATGTTTTTGCCCTTAAGTTCTTTGATCTATTATGTTTAAGCAGATGTGTACCATAGAGTTGGATCACAACTTTGATGTATTTAGGGGATTTCAAATTAGACACCAGGAAATGGAAACTAAGAAAGGGCTTTCCCAAAGGTATTTCCTCTGCTTTTTTAAGGGAGTCAAATTAGGGTGAGAAATGGGAAGAAATGGGAAGAAAGCTAAAGGGTGGCTCTTTGTCAGCCAGGAATTTCCCTGTGCTCATGAAAACCCCACTGAGCTAACCTTGAGGCCATGGGTTTTTTAATGTTAGAGAGTTGTTCAAAATAGCGAAACTCTGAGATGTTGCCTACAGTGTAATGATCCCAGTTGTGTTTGATGAGCAACATCAGGCTTTGTTCTTCCACCGGTGTTTTTTAATTTTTTATGTTCCTGTGGCTGAAGTTTGAGTGTCTCATTGGCTATTTCTGTTGGAGGCACAGCTATGGTTAAGGCAGAAGTGTACAAATGAACTGATTTTTCCTGGCCAAAATTTGGTTGCAGACATTTTGACCTCATGGCCGTACATGAGAGTATATCAGAAGTAGCTTTAATAATTCTAGTGTCTGTCTCTATAGTCCTGAAAATGCATTGGGCTGTGTTCTAGCTAAGGACTTGTATAACACACGGGCTCATTCTGCCTTGTGCTACCACTGTGGAAAGCTTACGCTCCTGCATTTTCACCACTATTGATAGCTAGGAGTTAGATTCAGCTTAGTTCTAGTTTGTCTACACACACTCCATAAACACCTCCAGATTATGGTGGAGTCCTTAGTATAGGACTGATGTGCAGCCTTGGTTAGCAAAATCATGTTAGGAGCTGAAGCTTCCTTATGCACCCGGACTGTTACTGAACTCTCAGGAAGTACTTTCTGCTCCTGCTGAACTCCCACACACAGGTTTCAGCTAAGTCTAGATTTGCCAGCAGAAGTGGAGATGATGATAGCCCTGCAATTTCACCACTAAATGTGACACGCATGCACACTGGACCATGTGAACGGGAAGTGCTGTGACACTCTCTCAACCTTTCCTACTCCCATCCAGATCATGGCTGCACCTGGCTTTAGCTACATCAAGATTAGCCCACGGCAGCTGGTAACCCTGCACACTCTTTCTGCATGTCAGCTCCATGCATAGTACAACCAAAGCTATCTTCTGCAGTATGAACTTTCTGTTGCCCGCAGGATTCCCTCCTTTTGTGTGTAACTGAATTCACTTACTTGTTAAAGGCAGTTTCAAAAATGCATAGCAAAATAGATATTTTTTTAATAAGCTTTTATGGGTACTGAATTATTTTTTTTCTAAATGTTGCTGTCTTTTTTTTCTCTTGTGATTAAAATATGCCACCAATTTTGCATATTTTACTACAGAGGACTCACACGGAGGGCTTATGTGTTATACTTCCCTCTCAACTGCATATTCCAGGGTGCTTGGTTTTGCAGACCATGAGCAATTGGAAACCTAAGTTTCACTTTGCCAAATGGTTACAGATAAGAAAGAATATTTTCACAAGTAATTGTGAGATTTCTAATTCATGCTCAAGAGCTGTTATTTCATCACTTCTCGTAATTTCCTGAAATTTGGTGGAATATCTGGGGAAAAAGAACTTACGTGATGATTTCATAAGAAAAATTGACAAAATTTCCCTTTTGGTGAAAAACATCTCCTTTGTTACATTACGGAAGAATGACAGGTGGATTTGCAGAATGTTACAATTTCAGCAGAAGATGATTTATTTCTTTAAGCAAAAGTTAGAGTGTTTTACTTCAAAACCACTTATGTGTTACTTCTGTTATTGAAAAAAGAAAAATATCATCTTCTAGTTTACAGTTTTTGTTTTCAAGAGAGAAAAAATATCTTAAGAGCTTTTCAAACTAGATCCTTAAAAATCACTGCATCTTAATGATAAATTGGCAGGTATTGCTTTGGGGCTTATAATGGTTGAGGAAAATTGTGACAGGAAAACCTAGCTATATTTTATTTTAGGAATTTTTATCTTCTGCTGTCTTTTTCATTTCGTTTCTCCCTATAAAACACCATTTTTTCTTTTTCATTCATTTTTATTGATTTTTAGTTTCTCTTGAAAGGTTTCATGAATGCTTTTCATTCATGTTGTTTGCAGGGAATAAAGATGGAGAGTTTGAATACAAAAATTAGAAGCCAGAGGATTTATAGATAACAGTACAGTTTAGCCTTATTCCCTTCCCTCATCCTCTAACCTTCCATATTTCCCACAAAGTGCTGCAAGATTTAGCTAACAGGTCTCTCTCTTAGTATGTGCTACTGCCATTACTGCTGTCAAGAAAGAAAATACAAGGCTCAGAGGGCCTGCAGTGGACCTGTGCAAAGCCCGACTTTACTATTAGATTACGACTTAGAACTGAGGTTGAGAGTTTAAATCAGGTTTATATAGTACACTGGAATCTAACATTCCCATCTCAGTTCCATAAATAAGAGTCCAGATTGTTTAATATATATAATGTATAGAAACTTCCATTTATCACTAGTGGGATTCTGAAATTTTAATCCTAGACTATATTTGTGTTAAAATTATAGAAAGTTTAAGACAAATGTCAGTCAAAATGAATATTTTTTAGCATTCAGTGGATAATGATTACTCTTGATTTATACTATGTTAAAATGGAAGAGAACCAAGCTTGTGTGTGTATAATAGATAACTATATTTTGTTTGAAAATCTTTTTTTTTAATTCTGGGCTGTTGTCTTCCTCTCATATTTCTATTTCTTACTCTTCTGCCTCAGCATTGGCACTTACTTCCTTATTATTTTACATAGTAAATTATGGTGTTACAGTACCAATTGGCTGAAACCAGCTGCTGCCCAAGCCATATATTAAGAACCCATCCCTAGTTGAAACTAATGTATTTGGTCCAAGAGGAATGAATCTTGAAATCGTGCTTGAAGCTGTGTGTCATTAGACTGCAATACAGTGATGCCACTGGGTGGCTCTTTAACATTCCTTTATACATCTTTAAATTGTTTTGAGCATGCTAAGAATATGCTCAAACGGTAAACAGAAGCTCTGCCAGCCTGTGGTCATTACTTGATTAGTAATTTGGTATAAAAATGCTGTTATCACACTATAACAAATGAAGAACCAGGATCTCTGCCCAAAACAAGCAGTTTGTCTTTGCATTCTTTTTTTTAAACAAAAGGCTCATTTTCTCTTGAATATTTTTGAAATAGTAAAATTCTATTCTGTGAAAACATTCTATTCCATTTACATTTGTTTCTTCCACAAAGTTGGTTTCATTTAAATTGTGTAGATAATGCAACACTTACTAAGATTCTGCTGAAATATTTATCTTCTATTTGCCTCCTCTTCAAATTTTTTTTGTTTTTCTGCAAAATTGTAATTCAGAAACTAAAATTATATACAGTGTAATTTAAGTAAATAAGATTTCATCTCCTTCTGTTAAAACTTCCATGAGCATAACTTTAAACTTGGAATTGAAGACTGCTTGTGTATTTATTTTCTTTCTTGTTTTTTTTTTTTTAACTTAACAGGTGCAATGGATGTAGAAGAGAGGAATCGCCAAATGAAAATGAGCAAGTACAAACAGGTAGCAGGATCAGATTCCAGGCTGGAACAAGATTATCATTCTAAGGCAAGGGAGTTTTGTTTTGAAAAGCAACAAAATATGTTAAATTAAAATATCCAATATCCTTTTAGAAAGTCATAGATGAGTGGGAGGTTGTTTCTTTAGTAAAAGTTTCTTGTGTGTCTATAATAAAATTATTGGAAACGTGCAGCAAAACCCTTAACACAGAGTGTTCTCGATTATTAAAATTTAAGAAGGATAAGTTAAATCAAATAAAAGTGGCAGTGTAATTATCTACTGGAATGAACAATAGGGCCATGATTTAAAAGCTCAAAGAGAAGGAAGAAAAGGTCTTTATTGAGTGACAGATGTTATAAGAGCTATTGAAACCTGTTCATGGCTTTCATGGAGTTGAACACAGGGTTACCTTGATCTATTGAAAACTGGAAGGTGTAGTGTCACTTAGTTTAATAGCAGCAGTGTAGCTTTTGGAAATGTATTTTATACATCAAGAGAAGCTTTCACCTCAGCTGTGGCAATTTGCCAAAAATCTGAATTGTTTCATAGTAGTATAGCCCCAAATATACTATCAAAAATTCCCTGCTATCTGGAACAGGGTCATGTCATATACAGTGTGTTAATTAAAATAATCAAGATATTTTCAATTTAAACTTCCATTATACAAAAATAATTTAGTGTCCTCTAAAAAACTTGATTAATTGAGGTCAGATTGTACGTGGGAAACATGAGACTTCTGACCTATAAAAGCTTGGTGAGGAAGAGAACTCTGGTTTAGACTTTTATTTCCAGGATACAGTTCCTTGCTCCAAGGATTGGCAAAGATACTGTAAGCTGAGCCATTTGCTATTTGAAGACAAAGAAATCATCAAATTTATTAAGTATTATTAGTTCTGCAGATAACGTAGACTAATATACTTGATACAACTACTTTCTAGAATGTACATTTCAGTGTGGGAAAATAGAGGAACAGCTGTAGCGAAGCCCATGACAAAATGGAGAACACTATTAATGAAAATAGTTAGAATTGACAAAACAAAAAGAAAACTGTGAAAATGGCTTGAAATACGTTAAAACTCTGTGGATGTGCTGCATGATTATTTGGGTATTTTGCAAATGTAGTTTTTACTACAGAAGGCATAGGAATTTTTATTAACATGTAGGAGGGACTTCATATACTGTCATGTTTAGATGCTTGGCTTGTGTTGATATTTATCACGTGTGTCTATATTGTTGGCTTTGGAAGGTGTTACCTTTTAGATATGAGCATAATACTGTGAGCAGACCTTCTCGCAAGTGTTATGATTGTATGTACCACAGAAATATGACTTTATGTATTGTATGTACAACCAGACTTTGCTAATTTTCGTGCTCCCTCAATGCTTAACTGAAATTTGAGTCAGAAGTAGGACTAGTATGGAGTAAAGAGAATAAATGGTCTCTCATGTGAAGAGCTGGAGAGAATATAACTACCTGAGGAAACATTTCCTACCCACGTTTTTCCATTTCACCCACACCATATTATTGGGCCCCACTATACATCTTTTATCTTTTTTATTAAAATTTTACCTTCAGTATTATTGGAATGTATTAAAGAGGAAAATTATAAATGGAATTATTTTATGAAAATGGTGATTTATTTATTGCACACATCAAATCTTGTCTCCAGAAATAAACAGTTAATTTACTCTTCTGCCAAAGTGTAGTTTCAGTATTTGAAAATGAGTTATTTATTCTATCAATGAACTTGTGGAACTAGACACTGAGTATGCACATACATGTATTAATTGAAAATGCATTCTTAAAATTGTGTAGTTTTAAAGCCATATGAGAACCATAACTTTCATAAGCCATATGAGAGTTTGGTCTTCAATTTTTTACTACCACTGCTTCAATTTCCCTTAATTAAGTGCTTATACTATCTAGAGACAGCAAATGAGTAAGTACAATTTATCTACCTGGTTTCTACAAAAATTCTTCTAGAATTATGAACTGAAACACATATGTCAAATGTGGACTGAAATCTCATGCTCTGTATACTTTGATTTTTTTAAATTTGTCAGCTGGCACAAGCAGGCAGTCAAGCGTGCCATGGCTGAGAAAAATGTCATTAAGTAGGCACTAAGGGACATTCAGGAAAGCTAGCACATGGACTTTTCTTTTACATTTCTGTTCTATTTCTTTCTTTAAATGGAAGTCAACAGCAACTGTATGTCCCTCATGATAACTCTGAGTTAAGAAAAATATCCTTCCTTGCTGAGAAAGCAAAAGGTATAACAGTAGAAGTAATATTAAATATTAAAATAAGCATCCTGTATTATACCTCTCGAATTTTGTTCTGCCTCTAGAAGTCAGTACTAAAGGCTTTAGAGGAAGGTACATACACTTCTGTGGTGCATAGTCACACGTTAAGAAGCTTGTGGGAAAAGTTCACTTCCAGCCATCTGTATTCTTAGAAGCTGCTGAATTATGAAATTGATTTTCCCTTATAATTTTTTCCTCATGATTGATAAAATGGCAGATTGTATTTTTATTAGTCATATACATGCATCATTATTTTTTGAAAACTAAGTATTCTGCTTCAATAATGTTTGTTATACATGAGTTTGGCAGGAAATATATTGTGTAAAAGAGTTATTTCCTTAAATGCAGAAGTTGCATAAGTATGGTTTCAGCACAGACATAAGGAAAGCAAGCAGTATATTTGATTTTCATGTAAACGTACTTACTGCTGAGGAAACATGAGAGGAAAAACATTGTGGGCATTAAGTATCAGGTAAAAGTATTTCTGGTATTGGAACAAGTATTTATTTCTGAGTAGTAAGTACCAGTAGACTTGTAGTAGACTAGTAGAGTAAAGCCAGAATTGCAGTGCTGTAGCAGCTGACATGCAGGAAAACCTGAGTTCTGGTAATACAGAAAAAAAGCGCAGTACCACGAGTGTGTCCCACCAGTCATTTACCATATTGTGGCTCTGCAACACTAGCCTGATTGATGTAATTTTCCTCAATAATCTTTCTAGGACTCATTTCTTGCTTTGCATAAAAATTAACCTTCTCAGTTCTTAAGTGTTTAATCAAGCTGCACTGTGAAGAGGGGAGGGCCAAGATGGGAGCCCAGAGAAGCTGAGTGAGCAGCATCCTAGATTCACTTTGCACTAATTTGGTTGATCTGGCTTTTGAAGTCAAAACTACTTTTGAATTCCCAAACTACCTCTTAAAACCTCTCTGCAGCTCTCTACCTTGCGTCTTGCCTGGCGCTGCTGCCGTTAGGTTTTCTGGCAAACAAATTGATAGTGCTATGCTCGGTGAGTAACTCCTTCCTCTGGCCATTCCCACCACTGCTCAGATTCAGGAATCCCTGCTGACAACCGAAGGATAAAGGGTGGGAGGAATCGTGCCATTCCTCTCTCCTTGTCCCCATGACTCCAGTGTGCCCAGTGGATCGACTAGTGAGAGTTGAAAAGCTTTGTTGCTACTGAGAAAAAAGAGAGAAAATACTTGTATGTGGAGCCCTAGAAATGTTTGCAATCAGTGTGAAATCAATGTAGAATCGAGAGAATTCCATCAACTCATGCCACGTTACCCACTACAAAAGGGTCTGAGTAACTAAAAGTGTTGAATGTCAAACTAAAGGGGGCTGGACTCATGTAGGAGTTAGAATAGTGAAAAAAAAGATTGTTTTCTTTAGGAACAAAGGTAAAACAGAGACTGGAAACCAGCTGACACACATTTAAACCTCAAAGTATCTGGAGGCTCATTTTATTTGTTTTATTAGGAGAAAATAATGACCTACAAAAAGGTTGAGAAATCCAGTTATATAATACGGCAGTTAGTAATGTAGTAATTAGGAATATAGTATATTAGAGCAACAAGGAACAAAGTTGGGGTAAAAGAGGTAAAAGACCAGATAATAACGAAAATTTTTGTAGAACTGGTGACAATATTTTTTAGCCAAATGTAGAAAAGAATACACCAAATGGAGTATAATGCAGAACACCAAAGAGAACTTTCCATGATTCATATTGATGATAAGACTGAAAGTTTCTGCATCATCAGATGTATGTAATGCTGCAGTTCCTGTTAATCAATAACCACAATTCAAGTTTCAGATAAGAGCATAATTGTCTGTGTTTGGTGTAGGAGCCTATTAGTATTAGGCATGCTAGCATGCTAATTTGCAATCTTCTAACCTGTTAGCAAGACCAAGACAAAGTAAGCTGTGGAAGAGTTAAGCATACTCTCAGTTTATTTGAGTAGCGTTTATTTGGGCAGCTGAAATGCCCTTGGAGCATGCAGATGCTGTAAAGCTGCAGTTCTTCAGACCGAGACACTTTGATTCAGCAATGAATCAAGTACTACCTTATGGGTTACCTGTGTGAGAAGGTAAGAGCTGTAACACTGGAGGTGGAAGAGGCTGAGTTTGAAAACATCAGAAGCAGATCTGCTTAACTCTCAGTCTTGTCACAATGTGCAAAAGTGTCCAAGAACTGCCTTTTTTCTCTGAAACCTGCAGTAAGTAGTTGTGTCATTGGTACAGCTACATGTGGTATCCTTTGACCTGTATTGTTGATTGGAACATTTTATTTAATGGTGTTTTGGGGATGCCCTCTTCCTTAAAAAATCAAAACAGAGCAGTACACAGAGCAGTAAAGGTTGCTAGCAGAAACACTTGCCACTTTTCTTCCTGAAGCCCATGTGGAGAAGGAGTCAAACAAACATCCAAGCTAACAGGATGATGAGACCTTTGATATTCTTACTGCATATAATCTGTAGTTGATTTATATTGGTTTTGAATTGGCAACTGTTTTTGAAAATTTAAGCTTAGAGTTTGGGAGTTCTGGGAAGATCATGATATGCCCAGTAATAATTCGATAATTTATAATAATTATGAATATGCCTCTTTGATCCTATAATTGTTTCTTACAACTTCTGTTCTTGAGGATGCAATTAGAAATATTCAAAGTCCTGAATAAAAAATGGAGGCTAGGTTAGATATCTATATGCCCTCAAAACACTGCAGAAATTGGAACTCTGTTTTGTATGCATTTCCTTTTAACATAGCAGTTTAAATTTTAAAATTTTCATATCTGGATAAAACTTGGAAAGACAAAATAATTAGAATGGAGCTATGCTGAAGAATAATTAAGAAGGCAAAAATTAACACAGGTAATACCACACATAAATATTCCATGCCATTAATTTCTATAAAATACTTGTAAAACTAAGGGCCTGACCAGTTGAATTTGATAGGCTTATAAATGGGAATAGCTGTGTGTAGTTTTATGGGGTCCCTTCGTCTTCCCCTTCCCCACCTCCACACCAATAAGCTCCTTGCTTCAGGAAATAAACCAACACCAATTTGGCTGAGAAAGAATTATCCATTTGAGGAAACCATTTAGTTATTGCCTGTTCCATGGCTTTTGTGCTTTCCTATGAACTAGTCAGTAATTGTATTTTTGGACAAGAAACCTGACAGCTAAACCAGCTGTCTGGTCTGGGAGGACAGGTCCTGTCACTCTCAACAGCCTGTGAGCGCTCAGGTTGCCTAATCAATCATGCTCATTTGTGATATGTAAGGAATTTTACTACTCAATGGCAGAGAGAATCTCTCTGGCCTATAGTGCTGATAGCATTTATATGTTCAATCAAGTATTTTATTGTGTTTTTAGTATAAAAAGTTTGTGGAATAAATTGCTGATGTTGCAGTTCTGGTTCCTATAAATGCAGGATTTAAAATGCAATTGTAAGACTCAAAAATGTAGCAAGATGAAATAAATTCAGAATTCTAGATTTGAGATCTATACACATGGTAATACAGAAAACATCTCTTCTTTCATTTCTGTTTTTATCAAACTGTATTTTCTGATGGGTTAAAAGTAATTCAATGACTGAATACTGATGTGGACTGGTATGATTGTTAGTATTTTCTTCTTTAGTCAATGATATGCAAACTCTCAGAAAAGATTTCAGTTGCTGTAATTTTTCTTTTTCATTTAATTCAAGCTCTGTTTTAATTTATTTTGGGTTTGATACTTTTATAATTTATTTTTTAATCTTGAGTATCCATGTCTCTAGGGATTTAGGGTATTCTTAAATGTAATGCTGTGGTTAACACAAATACTGCATTCACATATCATGATTATGGCTGAAATATAGGTATCTGAATGTAGACTGATACTGGCTGTCTTTTGTCACCAGGTACCTTCTGTTGTCAGCCATTTTCTTAGTTTTTGTGTAAGCTTCTATTGCTAATCATATATCGAGAAAGCAGAGGTTAAATACATTGCAAAAGGTTGTTAAAGTACCTCATAATTTTACAACGAATCTCAAAAAGAAAAAATGACTTCTGAAAGTAAAAAAATAAAATCATCAGTCTATTTTGGCTCTGAATGTTCATTAGTTATTAGAGCTTATTGGAAAAAAAGGGCTTTTCAATAGCAGAAAATTATATTTTTTCATATTAAAAACCACAAGAAATACTAAGTGTAACACAAAGTCTTGAGTTTTACTCTTATGGCAATGAGTTGAATATTCTTTGCAAAAAGCAAATATTTTCCAGAAAAGAATATTTTTATCAAACACATATCTATCAAAAATACATCAAAAAGTATATCAAAAGATTTCTGTCAAAGCCAGATCAATTAAGTAATTGTAACTATACATCAATGTTCACATTTTAAAATCACCTCGGTGCAGTTTTGATCAACTTCCAGCCAGAGTAATCACTGCAATTTATCTTAAATCTGTTTATTCTTTTTGTAATAGAAGATCTTTTCCTTTCAGAACTGCTTTGTACAGGCACGTGAACTGCAAAACTGTTAGTCTATTTTGGTTCAGAGTGGCTATCTTCTCATTGTAAACTCATTTCTGTTTACAGTTCTTATCTGAATTTAAGCTGCAAAGTTCCAAAGTGGTATTGAACTGAGTAACAATTAATGTATAAAATAGTGTGACTGTGCTTGAATTGTCTACGATGTACTGAAACTGATGTTATGCTGATAATAAATGAGAAAATCTACAGAAAACAAGAAAGAAAATTAACTGGAAAATACATACTAAATATCTGGGTGCCAAAGTATGGCACTCAAAAATAGAGAATATAGGAAGTTAATTGAATTGCTGCAACAGTCAGGGAGCTCCAAGAAGTGAGAATAATGATCTATGATAATATGTGTCACACCAGACTGCAGTTTGTGCTACTTAGTTCTGTGGCAGGCAGAATAGGCGCAAAAAGGACATTATTTACATTTGAAAGATGACAAGGGCATAGCAGTGGTTCCAGCTAGATGGAAACATGTTTGCTGGATCAATTTGCTAGGCTATTGACCTTGAAAAATCAAGTAAAGTGTGATTTTAGTAGAAAGGATAAACACGTAGAAAGTAATAAAGTAGAAAGGATAAACAAGAAGTAGACAGGATAAACATGAAGTCCCAGTGCAGTGCTCGCATGGAGCCTCCTTAAACATGGAGGATTCAAAATGAAGAATCCGGACCTTCATCTGCTGCTTCACAGGGGGAGGTTCAGAGGCCACCGAGCACTGTCAGACTCGGAGGCAGGAGAGCTGCCTGGCCCCTCTCCTCGCACGCCTCCTGCCCTGCCCGGCTCTCCTGTACTGCAGCAGCTTGAGAAGGTGCTCCTGGGATGGCCACCAAGAGCCGCTCCCCGTGGTTCAGCTGGGCGTACCTTAGATGGAGGAGTCACTGAGAGTTTTACTTTTCTCATTTGTAATTCTGGCTATAATGATGAGGTCTGTGAAGTGGTTTTTAACAGTGTGGAAGTTTTCTTCGGTCCAGCCTCTGGGAGTGCTTCTCTTTATTAAATGGGTTGATTTTCTTTAATAGCAGCCCCAAAGTTATTGGTGGAATTTTTTTCCAGTTTATCAACCTCTTTCCAAATAACAGATTTGTGGTTCTGAGGAATTTTTGCCATCTGTCATGCAAGAAAAAAGCTATGTATCTCTATCAGATTTCCCCAAGGCATTGAATTTTTTTTAATACTTCTTTTTGAAGTATCTTAACTACGTAATCTCTTGCAGTTAATTTTAGAATATAACTGTGACTTCAAGCATTCGTATTACAAGTAGTATACAGGAAGGACTTGGATGGATATGTAACATATCACCATTGTTCTGTAAAAGCTGGTTCTGCACAATGGAGCTAATCAAAGTAGAGTCAGGACCTTGGAGTCCCAGCATAGGGAGGTCTTTCCTTTGTAAAGCCTTAATGCCTTCAGCAACACTTCTAGTGAGAATGTTACTAAAACATGAAATTATCTCTGTGACCCTTCTAACCTGTGATATTTATGACTGTTATCCATTGGAAGTAAAGTCTTTGATTACAAGAATTAATATTGATTTAGTGTTAAGCAATAGAATATTTTCTTTAATAATACATCATAAGGAATATTATCCTCCTCCTGCAGATGGAAATCGTTGTTTTACCAGAGATGTCACTGACAGTCTGGAATCAGCGAATAATAACAGGAAATAATAAGAAAAAAATGCAGTTCTGAAAATTTAATCCTTACTTCTGAACAGAGTAATGATGTACCCAATAGTGTTCATTTTTGTCATTCAAAAAGTAGAATAATTAAATTATTGCAGCAAACTTATTCTACTAATAATATTCCAAGATAGTAGAAAATTAAATTTTAGACCAAATTATCAAATTATCAACTTGTGTTATTACAGTAAAATTTATCTGATGTATCTTTTTTCTTCAAACTATCTAAAATCTTTAAAATATGTTATATTTATTTCCTCATCTAGAGTATCTTAGATCCATCAAATTTCAGAGAATCAGGATGCATCATCCTGTTTCTGTTCTCTCTCATGTGACACATGCCATCAGGTAAAAAACAATTCTAGTGACTTGCATACTTCTGCAGTTTAATCTGCAGCAACTAGCTAATTAATAATATATGCACGTTACTTAGTTTGAGTATGATTTTCTAGAAACAAAATTCAAAACACTGTGACATAGTTTTCTGTATCTAAGAGACAATAATGTAAATTCATTTCTGGTAAACAGGTTAATTTTCAAGTAATAAAAGTAACTAACTTGGATGTTTTTTAGGAGGCAGTTAGAAATGTTTCCTTTCCCACTTATAAGCTAGTTTCTAGTCACATAAATTTAGGAAATGCTATGCTAATGTTATTCTAAGGAAGCATCTGTAAAATGAAAATAACTTCAAGGGTTCTAATAATTCATAGACACTGAAGATCTTAAAAAATGTCCACAGAAGTTTTTGACCCCAGATTAGTCCCAATATAAATAACTGTCTTGTGAAGTGATCTAAACACAGTTTCAATCGATTTTTTTTGTTTCTTATCCAGAAATGTTATGTATTATTATCCTACTGTTGTGTTTTATGTAGTGAACTTGAAGTTGTAAGTAATGTTAATAGATGTTGCGTATTTTCTGTAAAAGTGAGTTGGAATTAACCTTACAAGCAAGAAAAAGAGGTAAATTATAGTATTTACAGTGCGATATAACAGACATAAGTAATACATGTTTTCTAATTAATCGGTCTTTGAGAACTGAAGCACAATGACTAAAGAGAAAAAGAGAGTTCAGTTTTTCTATTCCCCAGGAGCGGTTTGCATGCTCAGGATCTCCCTGCAGCCTTTTTTCCCCTAGTTGCAATATAACAAGGGTAAAACTGCTGAGAAAATGTATTTTAGGGAAAAGTAATGTTTTCTAAGCAATTTAACTTGCCTATGGAGGGATAAGGAGATGGTGGTATCTACATCTTGCAGATTTGTTTCCCCTTTAGCTAGACATGAATCAGCAGAAAATTTGTAGACAAATTATCAGCTGAGCTCATATATTTCTTATTGTACAGGGATTTTCCAAGATGTATCCTAATAATTAGAGAAAAAAAGATTAAGAAAAAAGATTATAAGACCTCCCCTCTAATCATGCTTGATCTTGGAGGCTACTGTCTGATATCTATGGATTTAAGGACTTATCAAGTGAAATCCTACAAAGATATATTTGTATCCTGTTCTTGAGCAATTGTGTTACTCATGGTCCTTAGGCACTTCTGCTTACAGGAATAAGCACTCACCAGATGGCCTATGTGTCAATCCAGCTGTTCGCTTCAGCATGAATTCCTTTGAAGGTGCTGTGTCCCAGGACAAATTTGGTGAAAGTCATATTTAAATGTTACATAGAGATAGTAGGATTGAGGGGGAAGTTCATATCTCTGTTCTGAAACCACCAGGTATGCTGAAATACTTACCAGGCTTTGGGGGTGAAATAAAGTGTAAAGAGACAGAAATTCTGTGATAAGAAATGATGGTTGCCTTTCCATTTTTTTCATTTGTTTTTGTTTTTATGAGAGACCCAAGCCCTAAAAACAAAGTATGGAAATGTGGTTTAAAATCCAGGTTAAATGAGAACTGTTTAAAACGCATATTTTTTGACTTCCTAGTTTTCATTTGCAAAGTAACATCTCAAAGAAGCCCAAATTAGGTAGAACAGATACAAAAGAGGATTTCTTAAAACAAATCATTCCCTCTTACTCTTTAAAAAACAAGCTGTTGCCTGGATGGCAGGACTGTATGAAGTGCAAGAGATTTTGAGTGCAGTGGTGACAGAAATGGCATGTGAACCACTTGAGGAACAGGGAGAAATACAGGAAGCACACTGTGAGTCTGCTTGTCCAATGTAAACAGGATTCACTAGAGTTAGAAAACCAAAAAAGAACAGAAACAGAATCAAGAGTTATCACTGAAACTGAACCCACTGAACAAGTGAGTTAACTGTAGGCAGGCAGTTTGTGCTAACACACATGCTGGTGTTCACCAGGAGATAAAGCACTGGAGATACTGTTAAATGCAATTGCATGGTAAGCACTGGAGATACTGTTAAATGCAATTGCATGGTAGATTGTGAAGCCCTGGACACCTGCATTTGTGTAATCACCCTGACTTCAACAGCTCAGAATTTTACAGTGAACGGTGTCCAGCATGATGCATCTTCAGGAGACTTGGCACAGTGTTCTGGAATGATAAAGGATTGCTGATCTCTATTTTAAATAGATTTTCTTCCTTCTGTACAAGACAGTAAAAAAGATAATGTGTAGCCATTAAAAAGATTCTGGGAAGATTGAGAAGATCTACATCAAGACTGTATTACCCACCATCACAAAGCCACACCGTTGACCTATTTCTCTAAAGTGAAACTTGGTGACTGACTCTTCCCCATTTTAAATCATAGAATCATAGAATGGTTTAGGTTGGAAGGGACCTTAAAGATCATCTAGTTCCAACCCCCCTGCCATGGGCAGGGACACCTGCCATTAGATCAGGTTGCTCAAAGCCCCGTCCAGCCTGGCCTTGAACACTTCCAGGGATGGGTCCTCCACAACTTCTCTGGGCAACCTGTGCCAGTGCCTCGCCACCCTCATAGTGAAAAATTTCTTCCTGATATCTAATCTAAATCTACCCTCTTCCAGTTTGAAGCCATTCCCCCTTGTCCTATCACTACATGCCCTTGTAATAAGTCCCTCTCCAGCTTTCTTGTAGGCACCCTTCAGATACTGGAAAGTTACTATGAGGTCTCCCTGGAGTCTTCTCCAGGCTGAACAACCCCAACTATCTCAGCTGTCTTCAGAGGAGACAGGCTGAGAGATCTGGGGTTGTTCAGCCTGTATAGCAGATAAAAATAGCAGTCAAAAAATCAGGAGAAGGTCAGCAGTATGAAAGAAAATTTGGATAGTAAATGTTTGAAATAAATCTTAGAAAGAACTTTGTTTTATTTTCCACTTTGCCTGCTTTCCTGAATTACTTGCATGTCAGAAAAGGGGGACTGATTTTTGGACATCTTTCTACTCTTAATTCTCATTAAAGTGTTCTTCGTTTGAAGCTCTTTATTTACTTTCATATTATGTAGACTCATATTTCTTCCAGATCTTTGCTTTTGTTCAAAAAAGTTTGGGAATATTCCGGCTACCTGAGAGCATTTTATGGTTCACCTATAACTTGGTAAGGCATGTTGGAATCATCAGGTCTTGTAACAAGGTGATGTCCATCCACAGGACACATGAGATTTTTCTGTTCATTCCAATTTATATAGTAAATTACAGCAGTTTCACCCCGGCCTTATGCTATACATGGATCTCTTTTCTACCTCATTTAATCTATCAGAATCGACTAGAACCATGGAAAAAATCATCTTACTTTAATATTCAGACTATGAAAACTCTTCTTAAAAATCTCAGTTGCTTTGCTTCATAGATAATAGAAATTAGTTATCTTCATTTTTAAAGTAGCTGTCTAGTTATATAGCACGAGTCATACTACCAAAGGACGCAGACCAGTGCCGGTAGCCTCTTGTTATTATGAAATGTCATGTCCCAGAGTCCTGTTCCAATGACTTGGTGATTTGGACTAGAAGCTGTCTCTATGAGTAGTAACTTTAAGATAGCTTTTGATGAGATATTATGAGATACCTGCTTGGCCATTATAAACCTTATCTTTTTACTCCAATGTGTAACACATCTTGGATTGCCTTTTCAGAATTTTTTTGAGGTGATGCTTAGAATTGTTCCTGTGTTGTTTTACTTTTCTTTTACTTTACCTTAAACAACATTTTTTTTACCCACCATTTTTTTCATAGGAGAGATGGGACTTTAAACAGTGTCTTTGTGATTTTGAACAGTCTTTAGAATAATGTGGTAACTTTATACAGCCAAGCAGAAAGTTTGAAGTGCTCTCTCCTTTCAAAATTTGTAAAATTTGATCCTGAGTCAATGTAAGATTGAATGAGAACACCTAGTTCCCTAGACTGGATGAAGCTATCTGCGTGAATTAATTCTGCATCAATAACATCTTGATTTCAGAACAGATATCAGTGCAGCCAAAATTAGAGGTTGTCTTGATCTTCCAAAAGTCATATTGTATGAAAAAGAACATCAGAACAAGAGACTACTTGGTGTTTTGATATTGATTGCAGGTTTGTAGAAAGACAAACTTGTTGACAAGCTAATTCTCAAGCTCACTGAAAGACCCAAATACTCCTTAAGAGCTGCCTTACTGCTATCTACTTTACTAAATATTTGCAGGTCCTATAAGTTCTTCTTTATGTAACTCCAGAATATTTTCTAGTGCTCTCCAAAATTTATTTCATATTGTGCACTTACAGAGTTCTTAAAAAAAATGCACCATATGCCAGCATATGTGAAGCGGATGATTTTTTCTCTTTTGATTTGGCTTGCCTATGGACTACCTCCCTCTAGATTTCCAGTTGTCCTTAGACAGGGATCCAGTGGTGGCTTCTGCATTACTGCTGCCTTTGCGGTTTGTTCTTCAGCTCCTGGATCACCTTGACCTGTGGGATGGCAGAGTAATTTGGGTTGGAGGGGACCTCAGGAGCTGTTGAGTCCAACCCCTAGCTTAAAGCAGGGTCAGCTGTGAGGTGAGCACGGGTTGCTCAGGACTTTGTCCCATAAGGTCTTGAAAACATTCAGGGTTGAAAACTGCACAACTTCTCTGGGCAACCCGATCCACTGCTTCACTGTACCTATGGTAAAAATGTGCCTTCTAAAACCAGTCAGAGCTGCTGTGAATTGCTTGGCTCTGTCTTTTTGACATGTGTATGACCTGGCAGGCTGCTGTTTGGTACTCCCAAAGCCATCATTTCTTCAGGCTGAACAAGCCCAGCTCCCCCAGCCTCTCCTCACAGGGCAAATGCTCTAGCCCCAGTCGTCTCGGTGCCCCTCCAATAAACTCATTCTAGTTTATCGATGTCATTGTTGCACCTTGGGTCTCAAAACTACATGCTGTATTCTCTGTGTGGTCTAATGAGTGCTGAGCAAAGGAGAATAATCAGTACCCTTGATCTGCTGGTTATGTTCCAGTCAATACAACCAGGGCTGCCTTTCTTTGCTGCCAGGGCCCACTGCTGACTTGCTTACTCTTTCTAATTGTTCAGTTTTCATTTACTAATTTAGCAGTAGGATGCTGTTTGCAACATGGCTTAGCCCCGTAGTGAAATCAGGTTTTAGGAGCTCCTTTGTAAGACTGTATGCGTGAGCACTTGTTAGTGAAATCAATAAATTGATGGCACTAAACCACTAAGGGAAAGATGTGAGAATTTTTGAAGTAGTTTTTTTTTGCATGTTCAGTAGAAATATGGATGTTGTTTTTTACCAACGTTTCAATCGGTGACCTAACTTTATTGGAAATTAGGATGGTTTAGAAGGTGGGGTTTGCAAATCAGGTTACAGTCAGTTCTTTTTATTCAAGGTAGAATTAGATTGGAATGTTCTGAATAATGGGAAAAAAGTGATGTTGGCTAAGGAATGGGAGTAAGGAATGGCTGTACAGGGAAGTACCCTACAGCCAGCCAGATTTACTGGTTCAGGCAGCTCAGAAGTAGCAACACCATGTGTAGCTCTCTCTTTTACACTACTGCCAGACAAGAATGCCAAGAGAGGCACAGTAGGGCCAGGGTCAGGAGATCAAGGGGTGCCTAACGCAAAGCAAGAACTGGCTGAAGGGATAACAGGGTTGGAACAGTGGCAATGGGACTCATCGGAAGCAAAATATAGGACTGAGAAAGCAGGATCTAAGAATGAGGAATAAAAAGAGAGAAGATAGAATAGGATCCAGGACTACAAAGCCGAAGTCAGGTTCAGCAGCCAAGAATGAGTCTGAGCTAGAACTGGTTGCAGTTCCATGTTGTGAAGCCCAAGGCAGCTGTGGAGCTTACTATATACCTAATAGCAGAGCAGTGCAAGACTTAATCTCCCTGGTCAGTCCTTAAATCTCCCAAGGGACTGGTGGATGCCATGTGCAGCTGATCGCTAAAGCAGGGCTGGCAGAGGCTGATCTGGCTAGCTGTACCTCACTTGCCTTGATGGAGCCTGACAGGAGTGATAAATGTAAACACAGAATATTGAGTTGGCTAAGTATGAATTACATGCAAGGGCAGCCTCATCATAGCCTTCATCTTGGGTTTGTCTGTAGATAAACATATTTTTTCTCTACGTATTTATTTGTATATGGTATTTTCTAAATATTACTTAGAATCTTTTGCTTTATATAAATGTAATGCTACTGTTGTAAATACTAGTATTTGGTTTGGCAGACTTCATTGGGCAGCCATTAACAAAGGTCTTAGAAAGAATCAAGCAATCTAACAGCATTCATTCAAATGATCTGTGGTAACTAAAATTTGCAATGCCTTTAGAGGTTGTAAACTTACACTGAAAGCTACAGTTGAAATTACAGAACATTTCATACAATTGCTTTTGTCAGCGAGGCAAAGAACTATTGAAACAGTCCAGAATGGTTCTTTAATCTTCTTGTAGTAGCACAATGGACAATTGTCTGAAACATCTTCCCAACATTTTGATCAGTAAAAACATTGACCAGATTTGCATGTTCCTATGTAAGTCCTAGCAAATAAAAATACATGAGTAGACTTATAAAAAAAGAAAAAACCAATAATAAAGTAGAAAGATGGCTGGAAATCACTGACAATTTCAATTGCCTGGACAACTGCATGATTGTACAGTCCAAGATGGAAGACTGGTAACAATAGATTAAAGCAATATGAAACTCTTTTAAAACTCCTTTTGAATTAAAAGTTCCAAACCATTTTCTTTCAAGAAAGAAGTATCAGAGCAGTTGTAGCTCTGTGTGACCTGTCAGTCATATAGTGGTAGTTCACAAAGAGGTCAAAACATTATCAGAGGTTGTTGTATTAGGAAGCAGAGCAGGTATTTGTTTTTCAGCTTTAATAATCTTGAATTCACCACAACAGGAAAGTAATCTATTGCAGTTACAAGGTATTGGCACAAACACCTGTCACTTTGGTAGGATCTCCAGCTAATTTTACTAATGCGGAGGAAAGGGCTTCTAGAAACTTTTAAAACTTGTTTGATAGAATCTGTAATAATGAAATTTATCCCATTCTTCAAGACAGCAAAATAGGACAAAATCATCTTACTATTAAAAATACAAAAGTGACTTTTAATCAATCCCTCTGCTTGCAGTGGACTTCCTACTGTTGAAACAGCTTGAAGAGGCTGAGCACTCTTACTGCTTTATGGGTCATAAAGTCCAGAATGCTGCCTAGAAGAGTCTCGATTGAGTTGGAAATGAAAATTCAACCTTATTCCATTAAAGGAGACATGTATTTCCAGTACGGGGACAGTCAGGAGATAATTTTCCTCCCTCCGTGGCTGTTATTTAAAAAAGAAAAAAGAAATAAACTAATAAGAAAGAGTATTTAATTAAACTGTGTAATATGCAGGTGCACTTCATCACAGCATGGACCTCCTGATTGTCCAAACTAGGGGAGCTATCAGTGCACACGAGGCTCCCTTACTGTCCTCGTGCCCATATTCTCTTCTGAGGGACACTGGAGCATACAGGGTAGTTGCTGGATCTGATGATCCAAACCTGTGGCCATGCTGCAGCCGGGACTCAGCCCCGGGGGCTGCAGTTACCCGGCAGAGTGCGTTCAGACGGCGTGACGCCCTGCAGCACGGTACACGGGGACAGCAGTGGAGAGGGACGGGCAACGGTAGCAGTGTTTCAGATACAATGGGTGGATGGCACTTAGATAATAATGACCTTTTCGGTCTAATAGTTGATCTTATCATACAGTTGGTGACATTTAGAAAAAAAGAAAGTGAAATTTGGAGGGACAAAACAAGGACGTAGATGAAATATATGAAGATGGAACGCCTTGGGGCAACTTTAGCCACACAAAAACTGAAGAAAGAATAGTGCAAAATTGTGCAAAAATGGTTGCTTTTTGCAGTCAGAGTATATGACATGAAAGAACTGAATGCTTTTTAAAAATCAATATTCTCACAATGGAAGTGCCGTTTTACTTTTGAGGCAGAGAGCAAAGAAGCACTACAGAAAGTGCTTTATATAGAATTGCAATTTAAGAAAAAATGTAAAACTGAAATGCCAGCCTGGCTTCTGTCAGACAACAAGTATGTTTCCTTTTGTCTTCTGTGCTGCAGTTACTGAAACACTAACATGCGATACACTTGCTATTATAATCCATTTCCTAAACAAAATTAAGTCAGATATAAGGTCAAAAGTAGGCCTTAGAAGCAGAATAAAGAGTGATTTGGAGCAGAATTAATGGATGAGTATGAGGTATCTGAGCTTTGTCCAGCAAGAAAGACAATTTTGTTTCAGTTTCTAGATGTTACTTCGGTAGGCAGCTAGCAGATGTGGAGACTGTAACTCAGGTAATGTGTAAATAAAACTTTTAGAAACAATTAGTGGTTCAGAGTCTAGTTGGAGGTCAGTAACAAGTGGTGTCCCTCAAGGGTCAGTACTGGGTCCAGTCCTGTTCAATATATTCAT
>VZSZ01000207.1:310981-364455 GCA_013398815.1 Ibidorhyncha struthersii
AGGGGGATGGGAGCAGTCTTTTTTCAGTGGTGCCCATTGATAGGACGAGGGGTAATGGGCACAAACTTGAACATAGGAAGTTCCATCTTAACATGAGGAGGAACTTCTTTACTTTGAGGGTGGTGGAGCACTGGAACAGGCTGCCCAGAGAGGTTGTGGAGTCTCCCACTCTGGAGACATTCAAAACCCGCCTGGACGCCGTCCTGTGCAACCTGTTGTAGGTGACCCTGCTCTGGCGGGGGGGTTGGACTAGATGATCTCCAGAGGTCCCTTCCAACCCTGACGATTCTGCGATTCTGTGATTCTGTGATATTAAGACATTCAGATTTAATGAAAGAATCCATTAACTTTCCCAATTTCAAATCTGAAACATCCTGAAATAGTAAGGGTCAAATAATATATCTGTGCCATTTCACCCAGTTGAAAACATTTGATGGGAAGTACCTTTACATACAGCTGAGAAAAAAGATACAAGGTAATGATCTGATGATCTTTTTTCATGTTATATTTCCAAAGTGATTTATCTTTAAGTTGTTTTTCTTGTCAAAGCAATTCTCAGTCTTCGCCATATTATTATTATTGGATTATTACTGGATTATTACTATTGCATTAGCTTTAAAAAAACCATACAATAAGGTTGTTTTATTTATGAAAATGTCTCATAGCACATCACTATGAAAACTGTATTTAAGAACTGATGTTCTCCAGGTGTGGAAATGAAACAGACAAAATCAAAACCATAGGTTTTCGGAACTTTCCGTGTGCTGCAGAATGACTCTTTAGAATAGCTTTGTGCAACGCTGATGCCGTTTGCCGCTTCATGTTTCTTGCGTGTATTTAATTTAGAAGGGCTCATTTCCACAGGCTGCTTGGCAAGCTCAGTGTGGGATCTGCAGGTTGAGGTCTGTTATTCTCTGAATCACCACAAGTAATCATCTATCCCTTAACTGGAATGTAATTAACAATTCCATCAATGATTTACATCTGCCACTGTGGTCTATCTAATTTCCCGGAAGGACAGCCACGTTAGGTCCGTAGTGCTAGCCGTGTGCCTACCCTGAGGTCAGTAGCCACTCTCGACACGACAGCTGTTCATACAGGCTGTACATGCGCTCTGTTGGGAGCCAGCAGCAGTGCAGCCTTGGCAGGACAGGGTTCGGCACGGCAAGTCCGTCTGCTTGGGAGCCCCGGCAAATACTGCAGGCCCGAGGGCAGCTCTGCATTGCCTTTTCTGTAGTGCGTGGTGGTAGCCCAGTACGCCAGGCTGGACTTCCCAGTCTTGGTAGTTTTCGGCTGAATCAACACCAACCACACTCTTATCTTTCACTTCAATGCAGAATTATTCTAGGGAGGGTTCAGTGGGTGGAACTGCATAGATAGGACTCAATATATACACATTTCACTAGGCATAGTTATTTTTTTTTTCTTCTCCAAAAGGCTGGGTAGTTGCACTTTTAAAAGGAGTTGCTGCAAAAGAACAATTATTTTATTCTGGTATAATTTTCCATTATCTCTGATATTAATGGCATCAATAAAACCAGTAAATATTACAACATTTAAGCATTTTAATCACAGAGATACTCTGTGAGTTTACGGCTGGCTAAGTGCACTCTCACACTCAAAGGCTGGGGAGGTCTTGAGTGGTTTTTCAGTGAGCATAAGTGCTGCAAATTAGTCCAGCTCAGGAATCCAGCTGCAGCGTGTGCAACCAGTGTAGGTAAACATGCAGGTCAGGCTGTGCTCGGCCACTCTCTGCAACAGCCGTACAGTGTAACCCGCACAAGCATTTCTTCTTGCCTTTGTTTCATCTCCCTCTCTGAAAACAGGCAAAATAACTTATTATTTCTAAATGTAGAATTCATTTATGGTAAATAGGCATTCAAATGCTATTCTGAAATGCTATTTAGATACTGCACAGTCTCTCAAAATATTTCACAGCATTAACTTATCCCTTGCAAGAGAACAAAAGCAAATGATCCGTGTACTTCATGAAAGACAGTTATTCTAAAACTATAAAACAGGGACAAATTTGGTAGCCAAACCTGGACAGCCTTCTCTTCTGCAGGACTACACAGATCTGCATTACAAATTATTTTCTTCAGGTGGCTGAGTCCAATGTTGCTACCCCCATGAGTTCAACAAGACAGTGATGTGTTATGCAGATTATTATTATTTTCTCCCTTTGTTTTCTTTCAGTCCTGTCTGTGCTGCTCTTCACTTCTTTCCATACTGCCTTCTTTCCATGTCAGCCAAGCAATTACCTGGCGATCATTGACAATTCATCTTGCAATACTGTTTTTCTGAAAAGATTATCAATAGTAACCCACCGTATTTCTGTATACACAGAAATGTCCATATAAGAAGAGGAGAGGGGAAAATATCTTTTTGCTGTTTATTATATCTGCACATAGTGCAATGGAGAGTGGCACAGACTTAGCATTAACGTAAAGTTAACTTGTGTAACAAGAACAAATAGCTGTAATGTTTTGTTCAGATCTAACTTGGATACCTCTACACAATGCTGCTTTGTGTTGTTTAGGCTTACTGCTGATCACCAGTCACCTGCCAGTTCCATGTTTGGAGTATACTGTTAACAAGCTCAAATACTAATGTAATTTTTTAGTTTCTGAGGCGTTTGTACATTGTCAGTACAAATTATCTCTAGTCTTTTCCCATCCTTTCAGACTTCCCAGCCCGGCAGTCCAGCAAGATATTGGGTTTGTTTGCAAAACTACAACATTGCTTTGTCTTTTGGTTTGATAATTTCATCTGCCTATTAACTTAAAAAAAAAAAAAAGTTGTTTGTCAAACAGAAGTTTTTTGTAAATAGGCTAGGGCCCAAAAGAGACATATTTTTTATAGATAGCCGGCAGCACATTCTGTCTCCTCTTCAATCTTTCATGAGCTCAGTAATCATGGGGAAGTCACTGAGTGTCTGCTTTGCTTTGCACTGGTGAAACAGTTGTGGTAAGAATATTCCGTGGTGGTTTAGATGTCTTTGCTAAGGTTTGTGAAACCTTTGGAAGAGCTGGAAGTTTTGTACAAGTCACTCTATGGCTGAAGCTGAGGAGCTAACAACTTGAATCAGACAGCAAAGCAGAGTAAAGTTAGTATGAACCAAGACATAACTCGTATTCGGTATCATTTAAAAACTTTTTTATAAAAATTCAGGCAGTCTGGTGACAAAGGCAGTTTAGATAGGATCAGGGACCGGCTCCATAGCTGATTTGTGGTAATGTCACTGACAACATCTGTATCTTTGTCCCTCTTCTCTTACAGTATCGGTCAGGACGGGATCCTCAGCGAGGCTCCGACAATGTTTCCAATAAGTCTTCAGACAGTGACGTCAGTGATGTCTCCGCTGTGTCACGGACAAGCAGCGCTTCACGTTTCAGCAGCACGAGCTACATGTCTGTCCAGTCAGAGCGGCCAAGAGGAAACAAGAAAATAAGGTGAGCACGAGGGTCTGTAGTGCCAACCATAGCAGTATAATTTATGTAACTGAACATTAGTCAATAATTATTTATTAATTTATTTAATTATAACCTTTGCCTAGGTTGGAATTTGCAGGGAATTTGCAAAATACTGATATAAATGTCTTATTAACCTAATGCTTTTTTGAAGTCTTCATGGTATTTGTTTTTAGCCAAGTTTTGTCATCTTGGGTTATACTAACATGTACTAAAATAACAAACACATGCTGTCAGCAAGCATTAGGCACACTTACATTTGCACTTTATGAAAACCATTTTGTAAAATACTTAATATGGGTGAAAAGACAGTTTAACTTGAAAATTTGTGCCAGCAATGTCAGAGGCATCTTAATTTCCTTTTAAACTAGAGCTGCTGAACTTCTATAGAAGTCTTATTTAGTACCTACACAGACCAATTCAATTTAATACTTACGCTAGTCCAATTTAACTGTAGGCGTAAAACCATTGAATTCATCTTCAACAAGATGCAGATAGTGTATCTGTGAGCAAAACACAGCACCTCCTTTGCCAGTGCCCTGCACACACTCAGAGGAGCTTTGGCTGCAGAAGGAATGAAAGATCATTTTTTTTGGAAGGTGTAATCCACCTGCATCTCTCAGCAAAATTCAATGTCAGCCTACATTAATTCTGAGAAAATTGTCCTCTTGAGAGAAATGGTGTGTTTGAAAAGATTGTTTAAACATCTGTTTATGTGAGCATTGTTAGGACCACATTGTTTCTGTCATGCAGTTATGTATACATTTCTAAACATGACGTATTGCCGTGCAACTTTTATTCTAAGAAGGACTTAGATACTGTCCTAAGAAAATGCCCCAAGGTTCAAGTGTGGGCTGGAGTCTTAGCCAGCACGGTTTAACTTATAACTGCTTCCCTCTTTTAGTTTTTGTTTCATTTCTGTTGCATTTCCTTTCTTGTAAGTTCATGCATGCTCTTCTCCATGACCTTAACTTTAATTTATTCTTTCCTTTTTTTCTTTTTGCATGCCGTTTTCAATTTTTGTTGACTTCAGAAGGACAAGGGATATAGAGGGAAAAAAAGAGGGAGGGCTGGAAGGGGATGAACAAGATGGAGTATTTCCTGAGGAGGAAGAAAAAGAGGAGGAGGAGGAAAAAGCAAAGGAGCAAGAAAGTAATGAAAAAGTGGAAGGGCAAAAGGTGACAGAGAACTGTGATAAGGAGGAAATTAAAGGATCAGGGCATGATGAAAAAGCTCAAGAAGACCAAGCTGAGGAAGGGAAAGAGGATGACAGGTAAAATATATTTCTGTTTCTATAGACCTATTCTTCTTCCTGTACCAAGACCCTCCTTGTCTTCCCTTTCTATTTGCCTTTGCTTAGCTTATTGTCTGTGTTCTCTGCAGCTTTTTTTTTTTTTGCTTTCAATCATGATGCTTTCATTTTTAAGCAAGTTTCACTCTCAGCTTCAGTGAACTTGTTCTGCATACCAAATGATGCAGCACACTAACTTGACTCATTATTATGCATGCAGCTACAGCATATTATTTTTTAAATTGGTTTGGACTAGAGTTTGAATTTGACTATAATAAACAATAGAAATTGTAAGATTCTTTGTGATATTCTCTGCTTGAATTATTGTTTCGGGGAAAAATCTTTTGTTGAGTCATACAAATATCAAAACCATCTTTACTTTCATTTGTGGCAATACTAAAGAAGAGAATTTAGATAATTTTTTTTTTAGTCCTCATTGTGTAGGCTGATAAATATGCATATCGATCGACAATCGACGTGGATAAGCAGAGCCTTCCCTTTTTTTTTTGTTCCATAGAAATAACTGTCGTGGGTTGCTGTATTGTGGAGGGGTCATGTACCTCTGCTGCTGTATTGTGTCCAGAAACATTTCAGCACAATTGGCTCCGGTTTTATCAGATAATATTCTAGATTTATACATTTTACGACAATTCCTTTGAACCATGACTTTTAATGTAAACGAGTGACATTTTGTATTCCAAAATCCATATCATTTGCATTATGAGAAATACAATATTCCTTCTTTCTTCATTGGCAAAAAATTAGTTTGAGATTTGCTGAATATTCTTGAACCCCTTCTCACCTACCCAAGCAAGTCTCAGAAAAAAATACTTGATTTTAACCTGCTAATTCTGCATTATCTATAGATAACTTCTGCCTGTAAAACTGTGTTCATATATGTTAGTGTAAGCACAGAGCGCTCTATGGCAATCCACTTTCATCCTTTGCTACAAACTTACGTGTGTATATGCCTGTACACACACACACACACACGGGAACATGCACAGAGCAAAGAGGATACAAAAAGAGAATCAAAATGCATAATGTTCAGTCTGGGATGGTATGGGCCAATATAGCCATTACTACTGGTTTCATACATTAAGTGCCACCATTCCTTCACTCATGTGAGTGCATTTTAGATTTCAGCAAAAGCAGTTGTTTAGAAACAGCTGCCTTTAAGACTGCCTTGGCGTATGTGTTCCAGGGACTGCTAGATGGTAGTGTGGGAAAGGATGTTTTAAAGACCTTTTTCTCTCCCAGCTCCCACTAAGTTCCCCGTTTAATGAATCTGGAAGTCCTGCCCCTCAAAAAGCATGACCCTGTTCCTGGTTTCCAGCTTTCCCTCAGGTTAGTTTCCAGCCAAAATGTTGTCCCTCACAGAATGGAAAGTCCTCTTTGGGAAACAACTTCATGGTCCCCATGCCAGCTTGTTCCTCTGCTTGTTAGCTGCTCTCTGCCTTCAGAAAGAAGCAGCACAAGTCAGGGGTCCCCACTTGGTGGAAAAACAAGCTATTACTAGCTGACTGCTGTGCAGTCACTTTTGTTTGTGTTAGACTTTGGCTGCCGACATGGAAATCAGCCTAGTATTATTTGCCCACTTTTCCCATTTTGACCACTTTCAGTATGTAAGTGGTGAATAAAAAGGAAAGTTTCTCTCTATATTCACCTTCCTTTCCCATAGTACAATAAGTGCTCGTCTTTTTAGTATTGTCTAAACGTTCTGCTAGGGTAAGAAGTAAACTGAAAAGCACAGATTGATTCCTATGTAAGTACAAGTATAAGCATATATATACATTTATATACACACATAGTTGTGTATCATTAACATATTGAAATATCATGACTTGTGTATTCAGTGGACAAACCGAAGGCAGCATTGATCTTAAGAATTGTTGTAAATTCAGTGCCTTCTGCTTTCTTCTTTGGCAACTTATATGATATCTTATACCTGGCAATTTATAAAATACTTATAAGAGAAGTTAACAACTTCAGCTTTCCAAAAATTGTTTTCAGACCTGCCACCAATATTAAACGATCACCAAAGCATTACTTAATAATTAAACATATCAATAGGTATTTAAGAGACCCAACAGAACCAAGCAGCCAGTTCACCCAACACAGAACAGTAGTAAATTATCATCTAGTTCTTGAGATCTTGGGCCTCAAGAAAAGCTATACTGCAGATGGGAATTTTCAACATATACTTTTACTTCAGAGGTGCATCTTTAGTTGAACAGCAGTCACCTTTCCTCTGGGCAATCTGGAATGTAGGGACTGCTCTCAGTCACCCCACCATCAAAAATTAGCTCGTTAAGGGTACATCATAGCTCTTGATGTCACTGTGCTTATATACTTTATGAGTAATGGTAATAGTCACACTAAGGGCTTCAATCTGCTGAGATCATAGGTGGGTTCAGTATAATTTAAATGACCGTGAAGACAGATACCCATCATGGATTCATCCCATGCCTATTTTAAAGAGTCCCACAGTGCAATAAAATGCATTAGCTTTTGGAGCACTGGAGCAAAATAAATTAATCAAAAAATCAGATTTTGCCTTCACTAAACCTTGTAAAACTAAACCTTGGCATATGGTTGACCTATAGGGAAAACATAATTGTGTTCTTTCTTGGCAATACGTGTTAGTAAACAGAAAGCATGGATCAAGCTTCCCTGTTGTAATTTTTAAGGATTCCTTATGTACAGTTCCCTGACATTATTTCTTATTCCAGCTCTCTGATGATATCAGAGACAAAAAAAAAAAACAACTCTTAGATCTAATGTGTGAGCATTCATAAATTTTATTGCAGGAAATCCGTTTAAGACTGCTCTAAATCTTAACCTTCTTTAACATTTTTCTAAATATCAATCCTAAGCATTAATTCTGATAGTCACGATAGTTTTGTTTTATCATATGAATACACAGCAATTGTAATCACAGAGCAGGATTTCACTGTGCTACACACTGTTGAAATACAACCTCTGCTCCAAGCACACAGAGTCTAAATAATGAGATGACATATGAGTCCAGAGAGGGAAACACAGGAAAATTAAGAAATGTTCCACATGACAGGAGATAGTTACAATACTGGGTTGGGGACATCTTGACAACAGAGAGTACTAAGGGGAGATTTGAAGAAAGAAAATAAGATCACTTTGTGAATGTTTCTGGAGAGTTCTTTTCAAGCATTAGAGGCAATAAGAAAAAAATATGAGGTGCTTACCAAAAATATCTTGAGTGGCTGCTGGGGCAGGTCTGATGAACAGCAGGAGCTGATCTTTCAGTCTTGAATATGAGAAGATAAATGTGATAAGGAACGACTGCTAAAATACTAGAAAATAAAGATGTATTATGTAAAACTGGATAAAAGAGAGAATAGCTTTTTACTGATGTATGGAGAAAGATGACACAGCCAAAACGAAAGGCTATGAAACTTGTCTTTCCTACGGTATCCTGGGAAGGGGTTAGGGTAGGTAAATTGCCAGGGCTGGAGAAAAGCACTGCAGCAGCTGGCATCTGATATGGTGAGAGAGTGGACAAAACAATTAGCTGTGTGGGTGGACAGAGCGGGTAGATACGTGAAATAGAAAGCATGCACAAATCACAAAAAAAGTGGACCTAATATGAAGCCCAAATTAAAAGACCTGCCCAAATAGCAGGTCTGAATGACACACATGATCCATATGGATGGGAGAAGAAGCAGAAGAGAGGGCTTGGAGGGAAATACTGAGTTTAACGATACTGAGTTGAGGTCGGCGAGTGTAGCAGGAGGAAAGAGGGGAGACGAGAGGGGAGTTTTTATTGCAGAGGGAATAATGCTTTGATGTACTGTTGATGAAGGGATGATGTTTGAAGGATAGCAATAAAGGAGACAGTGCTACAGCCCTGTGGGACCATCACAGTTAACTGGGTGGGCAGAAAATGAGAATCTACTAGAGCACATTCTGAATGAAATATTAAAAAAAATTGAGAGTGGTTGAACTGTGGGAACTAAAGGAAGTAACATTTTAGAGCATGGTTAATTGTAGCAAAGCAAAGAAGAAAACAGTGTACTTTTGAAATCTTAAGAAATCATTAAAGACTTTGGCAGGAGCAGTTTCAACTGAATGCAAAAAGGGAAAGATAGCTGTTTGGAAAGTGTTTGAAATGTAATTGGAAAACAAGAACTCAAGAGATTTACTTTAAAAAATGTGTTCAATTAATTCAGAGATGAAAAGGAGAAAGGAGATGTGGCTGTGGTTGCAGAACGATGATCAGAGCAAGACTAGAGGCTCTGCATTACTTTCTAAAGGAGTATGCTAAAGCAAGTTTCTGTGATTCGGGGAAAGAGCCAGTGATGACCGGGTGGCTAGAGGTAAGAATAAGGAAAGAGGCACGGGAGGAACGGAAATAAGAGAGCACACAATCACTCAGGCAAATCAAATAGTTGAGGAAGAGATCCAGTGAGAAATTTCTGCATCCGTCACAGGGGCAAGGGGAGAGAAATGTATAAAGAGGAGAATGCAGAGACAGCAGAGAAGCATGTGGTGTTTTGTTTTGTATCGGAACTAATCAATGACATCCCATGTGAAGAAAAGAACTGGATGCGCAAGGAGAGTAGAAGAAATACAGCTGATTAATTAGGAAGATGACACAACCAAAGAAGGAGAATTTGTAGTAGAAAAAGTCAGCTGGGATGTAATTTTGCAGAGGCATTTGAAGATACAAGAAACAAAATGCAGGATGTAGTTTTAAGTAATGGATTTGTTCAGATACAAAACTTTTTCTCTTCTTAATGGTTCTTCATGCTCTTGGTGCCCTTTCCCTTGTTGGGTATAAAGATTCGTTTCAAATTCACTTTCTAGTTCTTTTTTGTGTCAGTCAAAAACAATCTTTAAAGAATTAAATTTGTAGTTTTTAAAACTGATTCCTGATGAGTATTTGTTCCTTAGTTTTTCATTATATTGTAATCTTGGTATTTCAGTTTTTATGAGCCTTCCACTGTGATTGCAGCTATTATCAGTTAAATGTAGTGTTTTGCAAAGCTGGATGAAAAAGCATGTCAATTCAGTCTTCACAGGGGTGGAAGCCAGGAACATTTTTTGAAAATCTATATTCTGATAAAACATCAAAAACTGTGCAAAAGATAACAAGCATCAAGAATCTATTTTCAATGTGCATGTGCTGTTTGCTTTCTTAAAGCTATTTCAGAATTATTATAATGATTGCTCCAACTGCACTACTGGATGAAAGAAGTTAATTGTGCCTAACCGTCTAGCCAGACAGGCCATATGTTTGTATGGGAAAGCTGTAGCCTGAGGCTATCCCCACTGCATGATCGGTTCCTTTGGCAAAATTGCAGTACAGGCAGTCTGCGCTCCAGAGAGACAGAAAGAGAGAGGGAGAGAGAAGGTTCACCCAGCATAATTTCTGCCATGAGGGCAGAGAGAACTTGGGTACAGCTATGTCAATGTTCATGTAATTTTTCAGGGAAAACGCGTCAGCATGCAGTTTCCTGCAGCTCTCAACCCAGGATGTTGGTGTAACTATTTTGTTAACATCACAACAAAGTGACCTTGCCATTCCTGGGATGAGAACAACAAGTTGCAATACGATGTTCACCAGCTCTTTTCAGCTGCAAAACGTTTCGTTATTCAGGCAGCTGGGGCAGGTATGACTGACTGAGTCCTTTTACAAAAAACAGCAACTTAATTTTGTGTCCCCTTAACATAACTCTTCTTCATACTTCTGACTAGATAAGCAGAGAGATGCTTACGTATTGCCAGTCTGTGACTCTGAAGTCAAAGGACCTCAAATAAACTTTTTTATCAGTAAGGTTTCATGAGCAATATTGGGCTGAGTAGATCTGGTTTAGCAGTTCACAGCAAATTCTTGCCCCGTTTGAAGCACAGGTTCAAACCCACTCCTTTTTTGAAGTTTTTTAACTTCAGCATTCCACATTGAGGCAAATCTTCAAAAGTTGTAAATCCATATAGCAACTGGGTCTGTAACAACACAGTCAATAATTTGGCCATTTGGTTTTTTATACTTCTGCAGATGACAAACAAGAAAATTATCTGTGACTTCTGAAAAAATATTATGGGAAAAAATATATCGGTGGTTCAAAAGAAATTATATGAATTCATATATTTGTTGTGAAATCTGTACTGAGAGTAGAATAAGATTAATTTAAGAAATCTAGCAAAGTCACCTGTTTCTAAGTTATTCATCACCATCTATCAAACCCTTGGAGACTCATTTTTTCCTGTTGCTTTGGCGTAAGTGCAAAAGATGCAAAAACTGCTTTATAGCTAGTAAACTTATTTTGATCCATGAGGAAATAATAAAGTAATGAATTTTAAAGTACACATTATTAACAGGTGAACAGTGAAAATATCTCATTTGAAACAGTCTGCAGCTTTGATATGTGGTGCCAAGCAGGGAACTGAGATATTTTGTCTTTGACAACAACACAATATCACTGAGATTGCTTCCCTCTCCATGAAATGCAGCCTGCACTTCAGCCTCTGTTGAGTCAGCTCTGACCTGTGATCCAGAAAGCACTGATGTACTCCTGTTACTAAAGGTTCTTTAAAAACAGTGCATCGGTAGTTAAAAAAAAAAAAAAAAAAGAAGTGCAGATGGAAAGCCCTGGAGATATGCAGGCAAGTAGGGATGAGGAAACAAATTAAAGTGAGGATTTGAAGCAGGTATAAATGTGAAATTAGTTTTTGCACATTTAAGTGTATTATAAAAGACTCCTTTTCTGAAGATATTTAAAACTAGATTGAATTATAAATTCTTCAACAGACAGACTTCTTTTAACCTTATTTGTGCAGGATTGAGCACAACACGTCTGTGGACAAGAATAGCAATAGCAACAACTAAGTGTGGGGTAGAAACTTACAAAACCAAGGAATTGAATGTTGAAGCCCATCAGGCTTTGCTTTCTTTGATATTATGATTCTGTGGTTCTGTATGTTAGTGCTGTATGTTTTCACTATTTTTACCTCGGTATTACTTTGATAGAAAAATGAAAATATTCTGTAAAACTAATATAGTTCCTTGTCTGATTCCTCTAAATATGCTTCATTACAAATACTTAATAAGCTTATCACTTAGCCTTCTAAGAAGCAAACATAAACTCCTTGTTGTTACTTCATAAAAGTATTTCTAACACATAGTTACTGGTTTTGTGCCAGCGCTTTTGAAACACACTGCCAGAGCCATCTGGCAAGTATGATACTTTAACTAAGGGTCAGGGACCCAGTGCTGGTCTTTCTATTGCTTACTTAATACTTATAGTAACATAATATGCCAGCGGTTCCACATCGCCCGTCTCTCTGATTTTAACGTTGTTTGACCAAGCACATGAACATTTTGGTCCAGTACTATCACTGTACCTGCATGGTGTTCGTACGTGGTCTATAAAGTCCCTAAGGTGCTACCTTATGGGAGATGTGTCATCAGGTGGCCTCTGGTAGGAAATAAGCCTATATATTTCTGTACAAATACCACCGGGAGCCCGGTGCTTCCCTGACTGTAGCCATAACACAAGCACAATTCTTATGGAGGCCCAAGGTAAACGTGTGCACATTGCCTCAGCAGGGAGTTCTGGTCATAGACCTGTCCTCCCCAGGTCAGAAAAACAAAGTTTGCAGACTTGTGTTCAGAAAGATGTAAGCCAGGTTTCCTCACAACATTTTCTTTTTATGATGGTCTTAAGTTTTTGTATGCTTTTCTAATTTCCCCCAGAGGCCCAAAGTGACTCAAAGTCGTTTTGTCAAAGTGACAGAAGTCAGACAGGCAAGATCATGATGTCCCAGATAATGTCTCTTTGGTTGAGGTAATTATGGCTTCAGATCTCTTGCTCGTGTCCATTTAACTCTCAGTCCCAGAAGATAAATTCAGGGAGATGCTATGGGTTTGTGAGATGTTAGCAGTGCCTATTCTGACCCTGATTTTTTGGAGTTCTCAAGCAACCTGAATTTACAAGGAATGAAGGAAACGTCAGAGCTGCTTTATTCTTTAGACACCCACTGCCACACACATTCACATAAGCAGCACAAGGAGCATGAGCATATCCACATTGTTCAGTACTAATCAAAGCAGTCCAGTCTTTCATGAGTGAAGTCTAGATGCAGCTATAGTGAAATCTATATTGACTACAGCAATTTATTTAAATAAACCCCTTTCAGGACATCTTGATCTTCCCTGTGTTTTATGTGATTTTTCCCCTTAATGTAATCTCACAGCGCATCCTACCCAGTTGCTGCATGTCTGTCTTTCAAAGTTTTCTAGCTGTCAATGTGTTTTCTAATACAAAACCCCCCCTTATAGCTAATTTCACTTTAGCAAGTAAAGATGATAAACCATGGCTCCTCTTACCCCAAAGCAATACATGATGCCTCTTATCTCTGTGTATTTTTGTGAATTTCTGCCTTCAAGTCTGAATACTTTCTCACTTTCCAGCCTTGATTATATATTATTTCTCTGGTGGTTTTAGGTCTGGGACACATAGTGGATTTAGAGTCTGGTTTATCAATTCACTGCTTGCTTTTCATTTCATAGAGCTCTTTTCAGCCCTTCAAGGAACAAATCTGGGCAAGCTTGCAGTATACCTTGGGACTTAATTGGTAGTGTTAATATAGAAAACAGAATGACCCCTCTCTTCTGTCTCTGTTGGATGGCTAATTCAACAGTTTGAATAAGCACATGACATTCAACTTTTAGATTAAGTACGTGCAAGGTGTGTTTCTGTAAGAGACACTCTCAATTAAATCAGGTTGCCCACTGTCAGTTTTAACTCAGCAAGCTTGTTGTTAACCTGCTTTAACAAATGCAGCTGCTTCTTTGCCAGGCTGGGTTAAAGAAGTTGCTTTCTAAACTCAAAGATTTTGGATGTTATTCAAAACTGATTCCGTCTTTGTTTGGAATGGACTTACTTTATTGTCAAGCCTTCAGAGTTCCTATGGACTGCTTGTATTTACAAATGGATATCAAACGAATCTGCCAGTTGACTAACGCAGGCCTTTTGGACCTCAGCTGCTTTGCTGGCTAGCCGCCTTTTGCATTCACACATAGTAACTGGCTGGCTTAGTTCACCGCATCAAAGGAAGGGATTTCTGCAAAGATTTACTACTGTTAGCAGGGTAATAAAGCTTTTCCATAACTTTGTAAAGGAAAGCTTGGACATTTACCAACATTAGAAGAAGATGAATATAATATTTTTTGTTATAATGTTAATTTGATTTAAATTTAAAATTTGCTATAAATTAAAAATGGTTATAAATTGTAATGCTGTATAAAAAATAGCCAATTATTCTCTCAGAGATGGTGAGAACTTTTATCAAAGATCTCTCAAGCTCTGTGAGAACTCAGCGGCTAGTGTTTGGAAATAGTTATCTGTTACAGTGTTTTTGTTGCATTGCTTGCTTGTTGTTTGGTAAGTAACTCAATGGCCTGACCCCAAACGATTTTGAAATTTGTTCCTATTTAAAAAAAAAAAACAAAACAACATGCTGGGCATGATATGGAAAAAGCTATACCTCTATTAATTTGTAACAATAAAGCAGCATGCACAGCTTGGTATCTAGCAGAGTGCGGAAGATTCAGTTCAAGACAACCTATGTGCTGTAACAGGTGAGGTACTTCTGATCTTTAATGAAAGAGACCTTTGAAACAGATACTTCATAAAAAAGTAGTGCTACTTTTATTTTGAAATGCGCACACAAGTTTTATTTGAATAGTAAGATACAGAATACATTATAATCACTGATTTATTGTTTCCCACCAACTTTCTTGTTATAATTTCAATAAAATAAACCTAATAATTAAGTCAGTCCTTTAGCTATTGGAGATTTATATCACAAATGAGTTAATAGGACATTTTTTGACCAAGTGAATCTCAGGAGACTAAGTCATTATAATTTTGAACCTGCAGTGTCTCTCTTTGATGTGAATTGGCAGATGAGTATGTGCATTGGCCGGAAGCATTGTTCCCATGGAAATGTTATTTCCTACATCACAGCTGTCCCCATAATGCTGTTTTTGTTAAATTTCTTCAGCAAATTAATGAAATTAAAGCCTTTCCAAATGAGTTAAGAGGTCTATTAAGAATGAATGGCATTAAAATTCCTCTCCTGCTTGTAAAAAGCTGTACACAAAATCTTCGGTGGGCCTTCCTGTCTCACAAGAGGCATATATTAGAACGTATCTATTTGAAATTGGAAAATAGTTAAAATCACAGAACGTGGCTGTACTCTACACTTGGCAAAGTGGATTTTTACTATTGTAGGTGCTTTATTTTCATTGGGGATTATTGCCAGAGAACTAAGCTAAATGACAGGGAAGTAGTAATATTGACTTTGCATTGGCAAAAAAAGAAACCTGCAAGATCCACCAAATGACTGAAGTATAAATTCTCCAATACATACATTTTTGAGAGAGCAACAAGACTATATGTTTTTGTTTCCATTTCTGCTGTAGAGAAGACTGCGAAAATACAAATAAAATCCTCAAAAATCCCACTAACAGTATACAGTACAATGGATAGTATTGATATCTTCTCGTACAATGGATAGTATTGATATCTTCTCCCTCACATTTAAAAATATTAATAATATTGTATTTGTATTTGTTGGTAAGTGAAAAACAAACATAAACAAGATTGTCATAAGAATTTTAGTTTATCAGTCATACTTAGAAACATAGAGTACCATTTTTATTATTCTCTGTAGAACAAGTGACATTCTTTGTAATTTGTTAGTGATCACAGAGTCACTGGGTGTAAGGATTCTGTACTGCTCCCTGCGCTGCCTTCTGCCACAGACTGTTATGGTTCATGGCCTGGCTCTAATTTAAAAATCACTTTATTATAACATTAGCAGTACTTTACTCCTGCAGAGCTCCTGCTGATGTGATGTCAACTTACCAGGTTAGTGAAGAGGGAAGAGCAAGCTTTTCTATATCTAGCAACACAAAATACCTGTCTTGTCAGTTTGCATCGTGAGGAAGACAACAGAAGGAAGAGCAGGGAGAGGAAGAGACAGGAGAAAATGCCGGGTAACTGTTATGGGAAATAGCCCTTCAGTTCAGCAAGTCACTATCTGAGCTACAGAACTAGGGTTCCTGGTGCTGGGACTTATTTTGAGTTGGCTGCTGGATTATGATATTATTTAACAAATGAGATGCAGGGAAAGAGAGGTGTTCCCCTTACGAGAGTCTGATTATTGTTTTGATAAGTCAAGGAGAGAAAAATACAGTAGTGGCAGAGGATGCCTGAAAGGATATGATCTGTCTATTTTGAATGACGATGGTGTCCTAAGATTTGGGTTTGGGCCTGTTTGTCGTTTGTATTTCTTGTGTGTGGAGAAAGACTGAGTCAGTGTATTTTCCCAGTTTAGCCTTTCTTGTTGCTGCCTGTTGGACTGCTTAATGTACAGAAAGAATGGGCAGTACTGTCCTGTGCAGCAACACAGGATGCCTGCAAAATTCTTAATGAAGTTCTTTAACGTGTGGGACTTCATGAATGCTTTTTATATCAGTAACAGCTTTCAGGGGAGTCATTGTCTTTAATTCCTCCATCCCCATTCTGGTTAGTTTGCCACATATTGTAAATCTCAACAGGCATCACAAACATAAGGACTCCCAGGTGTCTGGGTTTTTTAGTTTGTGTTTTCTTTTGTTTTGTTTTTGTGGCCTAGGCAAAGGTTCCTGAGGAAATTTGGCACTCACTGCATTAATCAGCTAGTTTCTATAAAAGGATTCTGTAGGCAAGAATCTGACAAACTACTGAGATGTGGTCCAACTCTGCAACTGGTTCAAAAGCTGCAGCCAAAGACTGCAGGTTTTTAACTATGGAGACAGGATGAGACTTTCCATTTGATACATATGAAACTGAGGATTCGGCGTGTCTGCAGCTGCTTCATGGAAAATGTAACAGCAGCCAAGAATATTATCAATTAGTTCTAAAATTAGTATTTTCTTGTAAGAGCATTAAACACCTCTAAAGCATGAATAAGTCAGAAATTGTGAGAGGTTGGATGAAGTTTCTGACTATTTTTTTACTTCTTAACATCCAAAAATGTTGACTGAACCAAGGTTTTATTTGGAACCTGTTTATCTAGGATCTGGAGCATTTTCCCACACCACAGTCCATTTTACCTGGTGCAAGGGTTACCCACGATATTGTTGTATGTAAAGTGGTTCAAAACAGTTTCTTTGCCTTTAGAAGCAGGATCCTTTTGCACTGTGAAATCTTCCATCTCTTTAACCCAAATCTCACACACAGTTGCTTTCCTTCTTGGTCAGATAGCAAGGAAATGGACTGTCTAAAGCAGGAGATACCAAGACTGAAGCAAAGATCTTACAAGACTTACTTCTCTGCCTCCCTTCTGTGAGGATTTCCTTAGGCACTTTATGGTATTCCCTTCTGGCTATGCATCAACTCCATAAGGGATTTTTTTTCTAAGCAGCCAGTCCTGGGTGTTGTATTTTGGGACGGTTTATCTGCCAGTGTTTTCTAATATTTCTGTAATTCAGCACAGATACTGACAAGCTGGGGAGAAAAACAAGGTAGTTTCTGATTATCTGCTATAGTAGGAGTCTGGAAAACATTGACAGCAAATTTGATTCCAGAGAATAATTGCACTCCCTGCTTTGAAAACAAGTGGGTCTCTGCAAAGAGATCTTGAAGATGAATGCCTTTAAGGAGTCAAGAAATTTAATATTGCATTTACAGAAGGCTACGTATGGGCAGCAATTTTGTACTTGCTTACTTTTTTCTTCAAAAGCATACAAAAAAATCTTATTGAATTTAATGCTAGGTCTATACCAGTAAACTAGACAGTGCCAAGACATAGTCTTAAGCACCATCCCATGATCAGCCATACTGTTTTGACAGTGTGGTCTCCTTTATCATATCTTTGTGCAAGACACACCAATAACATGCCCTTGATTCAGTCTGCCTGGGTCTGCTATCAGGAGATAGCCTGAGTCGGGGTCTTTACATATACATGTAAAGAAACTTCAAGTAATTTCTGTTTCTTGTTAAGAGAAAAGGTTGTAGGATTCACTGTAGAATTCACTCTGAAGTCCATTTTATATTTCTGTTACTTCAGAAAGGAACAAAACCTGACATACAACTCCCTATTTTTTGGGGAATAATCCATTTCTGGCACTGTCAAAAGGCAGTCTAAGTAGAAGGATATCTTCGCTGGTGAGGATACCAACCATCTACTGAGAATAACTAGCGAGTGAGGGTTTGAATGGCCAGAAAGGGATCAGAGTGCTGATGAAGCTGCTCGTGACCACTGCAGTTTTACCATGAGGCACTATAAGCCACTCGGAACTCTCCTAGTACGTATTTCTTAAAGCATTTTTGTTGAGAGAGGAATTGAGGAAAAAAATAAAAAGCCACTGCTGTGTGATTGTTTTCTCCAGGAACTATTTACTAGTTGGGAGCATAACAAAGATGTCTTCTTAGCTGCTTTTCGGGGGGAGAGGGGGAAAACCTTTAATTAAAGAAAATATTTTTAGAACTCTACTGGAAAAAATAGAGTTTTGTGAATGAACTTTCAATATTAGCCATTTGTACTAGTATTTGGTACATGCACACAAATCTAAATCTTTTTTCTTACTGGAATTCCCTTTCCTACTTTTCTCAGTTGGTCAAAAGAACATGGCTGAATAAAGTCTACCTCACTGTTGGCAGGTGGAAATAGCAAAGCTTCATTTTGTGATACAGAAGCCTTTAGACAGCAGCCAAGGAGCAAATTTTTGTAATGCTTTCATAGTTAACTGCGTACTGAAATTATAGCAAGTTTGTTTGCACGCCAACCTTTTTAAGCACATCGATTTCTTTAATAAGGGTAATTATTGTAATCCATTGCACTTAAATAGAATTACACATCTTGTGAAATGACAGATGAAGCACCTCAAAGGCACATTAGACTCAGGAAATGGGAACTTCCTCCTGTGTGATTTTTATGAGAAAAGAGAATATTTCTGTTTTCACAGCTATGACATAAGACCTTTCCTTACATCACTTATAAAGCAATGTCATAATTATTATTTCCTACTAGTAAATAAGAAAAAAACCCCAAACCACCAGGAACCCACGGATTTTCTGGATATCAGTCTTGAAAAATGGATCATCAGAATAGGTTGTTCTGCAAGTAGTAAAAATTTTGCTTCCCCTATCAGTCTGTGCTGTGCAAATGAGCTCCCACATGAAATAACAGAGATTCAGTAATGACTTATACTAGTCTTTCCCCCAAGGGGCATTCGTAAGATCTCTCTCCGGGGATCTGTTTTCAAAACAGTTTTTGGAAAGTAAATAGTTTTCTACTCCTGTGTCAAATTTGAACCGATTTTTTAAAAAATTGAAAAGAGAGAGGCCTGACTGAAAACGCAGTCACATTAATCATATTTCCTTAGGGAATCCGGGTTAAAAATAGCGTTACTTGATAAGGGGCTCTAATTTTCTGATTCTTAAAAAAATTTTGCATAAGATAAAGCTGAAGATACTGAGCTCTGCCCAACACTGTTCATCCTAGATCTCTCTAGTTTTTCTTGTATGCAAGGTAGTGTTGAAACTGAGAACTAGTTTCTGTGGCATCTGATTTCTGTGAATTAATCCCTAAAGGTGTTATTTTGAAAGAAAACAAAGCATGTGATGTTATCATCTTACAAGTAAGTTACTATAGTGCTAAAACCCCCCAGAAATAGAGATCCACTTTTTTTTCCTTTCCTGCCTTCCTCTTTACTCGCTTTCTACCCCACTCCTTAATTAGTGTTCAATGCACCAACATGAGTCAGTGTGCACTAACATAACAACAAAGTGAGTTCAAAAAGGATGAGAAAAGGACTTTCCAGTTACCACTGTGTTGCAGTCTTTTGTTATTGTCTGTCCAGGCAAGGCCACTAAATCTCTCTACATCAGCTTTATTTTCATAGAATCATAGAATTGTCTAGGTTAGAAGTGACCTTTAAGATCATCGAGTCCAACCATCAGCCTAACACTGCCAAAACCACCACTAAACCATATCCCTAAGCACCACATCTACCCATCTTTTAAGTACCTCCAGGGATGGTGATTCTACCACTTCCCTGGGCAGCCTCTTCCAATGTATGACAACCCTTTCAGCGAAGAAATTTTTCCTAGTATCTGTCCTAAACCTCCCATGGCACAACTTGTTTCCTCTTGTCCTGTCACTTGTTACTTGGGAAAAGAGACCAACCCTACCTCGCTACAACCTCCTTTCAGGTAGTTGTAGAGAGTGATAAGGTCTTCCCTCAGCCTCCTTTACTCCAGGCTAAACAACCCCAGTTCCCTCAGCCGCTCCTCATAAGACTTCTTCTCTAGACCCTTCACCAGTGTTGTTGCCCTTCTCTGGACACTCTCCAGCACCTCTATGTCTTTCTTGTAGTGAGGGGCCCAAAACTGAACACAGTACTCGAGGTGGGGCCTCACCAGTGCAGAGTACAGGGGGATGATCACTTCCCTAGTCCTGCTGGCCACACAATTCCTGATACAGGCCAGGATGCTATTGGCCTTCTTGGCTACCTGGGCACACTGCTGGTTCGTATTCAGCCGGCTGTCCACCAACACCCCTAGGTGCTTTTCTGCCAGGCAGCTTTCCAGCCACTCTTCCAAGCCTGTAGTGTTCCATGGGGTTGTTTTGTGCCTCTCCATCTCTTGATCCAAACTCTCATTCATATTTTCCCTTATACTTCCTTCAGAAGCACACACAATATTTTTTTGACTTGGTGGCAGAGGTCTGCTTCTTCTATAAATGAGTTATGTTTTCCTCTGTGTTGTGGCTTAACACCAAGCATTTTGTGCCTTCATGCACATGCAGCTGTCAACTAAAGAGCAAAGCACTTTATGGGTACCTCTCAAATATCTTAAATAGTTGCGTTGTTGTTCCAAATATGATGCCTCATCCCATTTCCCCTTGAGTCAATGGGAAGAGACTTGGTGATCCATTTGCTTTTGAAGGCACTGCATTAAATCCATAGATAAGTTTTGTGTGACAGAACATGTATTATATAAACTTCATAAAGAAGTAATAAACCCTTCCTTTTTTGAAATAGATTCAGGCCATTACAGGTAAGGGGAAAGGAATATGGTTATACCTACTAAAATTTACTGTAGAGCCATTCACTGAGCGGTAAAGCTCTAAGAATAGCTTTTGCATGGTTTCAAAAATCTGTTTAAAAAGCAGAAATATTCTTTATTAACCTTTATATACTGGTGATTTAACACAAAAATGAATAATTTCCCTGGTTTCCAGAAATATTCAACTGTTTTATGGATCGTCTAAGACTGTCTCTTGTGGGGACTTTTCAGTGACATGCACTGTACAGAACAGAATAACGAAGATTTAAGTTCTGTGCAAGGACTACACTGAAATAGAAACATTGTCTATGTATTCTCAGGGCCACATGCCCCAGACTTTCCGGGTCTGGATGTTTGTCCAGACACCTACCAGTTAGACATCAGGACAAAATCTGGATAGGTACTGCTGTCATCACTGTAGATTGTCATTTCTGTGCAAAGGACGGGTCCCTTAGCCTGGACCACTGGTAGATCAGGTCCCCCTGGAGCATGTTGTGAAATGCTGCAGCAGAAAATTTAGATGCAGCTGCGTAGAACCTGTAGAAACAGTCTATAAATGACTACAAAAGTTATATTAGAATTAAATTCTGTTGATCAGTAGTGATGATCTATGTCAGAGAGCAACAAAGTGTTGAATGAAATGCACATATAATACATGTATTTGTTGCTGAAGAGAGGGACCAGAAAACTTACGGCTGTTCATGATTGTGCAATTTCATCGAGATCATAGGGTGACTGGGCTAAACCACATTGCTGAAAACATCCTTGAAATGTCTGAATGTTTTGAAAACAAAACTAGACTTCAGACTGATATCCTTTTCCACTCTGTATTGAATCAAGTGTCCGTTTCCCAGAGGAATATAGATTATTTGTCTGTATATATGTGAGAAGAAGAGGGGCAGAGCACTGATTGCAGAACTTAAATTTCCCAAGCCCAAAATATATATATGATATACTGATGTACTAAGTCTTTGGTATGTTCTTGCTGGTAATTTGTTTTAAGACAATCAGTAAATAAGAACTTGTTATTTTAAACAAAATTTTGATGAGTCAAGTATGTTTACACGAGACCAAACAGGAACCTAGAATTAAAGTTGCCCCCTTTTACCCCTCAAAAACCAAACCCTACCTGTGTGAATTAGCTGCTTTTACCCTCCAGTCTCCCAAAACCTTCCATCTGAAACCTGTCCTTTTCTGTCTCCCCCTTTTCACTCTTCTTTGTCTGCGCTGTTTATCCATCCACTGGCTGACAGTGTCTTTACATCCAAAATGCAAAGCAGACAGATGGGCGTCTCAGGAAAGAACATGACTAAGAGCACCAGCATCGGTGGGGACATGTACACACTGGAGAAGAATGACGGCAGCCAGTCGGACACTGCAGTGGGCACTGTGGGTGGTGGCGGCAAAAAGAGACGCTCCAGCATCGGTGCAAAGATGGTCGCCATCGTGGGTCTCTCGCGAAAAAGCCGCAGCACGTCACAACTCAGCCAAACTGGTAGGAACTGGATTTTTTTTTCCCCTCTCAAATTATGATTTTAATGTACATAATGTGTATGAATTACGGTTTAATCATTTGGATATCTTGTTGAAGTTGCCTAATCAACAGTATTTTACAGAATGAAGAAAATGGTCAAACATCTTTTTTCTCTGGATATTTACTAAACATTTTTTTTTTTTTTAGCAAAGATCCTTTTCAGGTTGGACTGAGGCTTCTATTTTCTTCTTTTTTCTGCTTGCTGGAACCTGCTTAATGCATTAATTCCTTGCTTCTCAGGAGCCAACATGAGCCGCTGTACTGCTGTTTGGGGGGAATCCTTACTGCGAGTTTGTGAAGGGTCACTGAAATGTTGCAAAATTCCTTTGCTTTTGTCACAAATGCATATTTCAATATGGGTTTTTTTTCACGTTTGAACATGCAACCTTATTTTGAAACATAACAATTTTCCTGAACAAGATGATATATTTTATTACTTTCATACAACTGTTTTATTGCTTTTTAATTCATTTCTTTTCAGCCTATAAGCATATTCACCATCAGTATAAATTTTCCTCATTTCTGTTTATCTCAGTTAAATTGATACTGAAATATTCTACCTTGGAAAAAGGGATAGTTTTTCTGCTTTGATGCCTAAAGCATTTAAAATTGTATGCATTTTTTTCTATTCCTCCTATTTCAGAGAAAATCCATATAATGCACTCTGAAAAGCTCTCATTGTCAATTAAGGAAGGTGTATAGGACAAGTGTATTTTACATGGAAAAAAATAACTTGCATTTAAATGACATATATATTAAAAAAAGTGTTTAAGCAATTTATACAGTTATGCACATATATATTTCAAGGTATATACATAAGATATATTGTACGTTCAGCATTTAAGCAAAACTGTTGTAGCGTTGTCATATGATTCAACGTAAGTTTATAGCATTCAGTTCTGTGTGGTCTCCATTGTGCTAACCACCATTCAAACACTGATAAGAGATTTTTCAGTTTTCTGGAAAGTTTGCAGTTTATACCGTAAAACCAAAGTGATGAGTGTTTTAATGTACAAGTAAATGGAGCAAAATGATGATTTGCAATGTCAGAAATTGTGGTAAATTTTGTAAGTAAACTTTTATGGGGGGGGATTTAAAGTAGCTGGAAAGAGTAGAAGTAAAAAAGAGGGGGAAGGAAGGGTAAGCTAGAGGGGTAACACTGCAGAAGAAGGAGAAGTATACAGAAAGAGAACAGGAAGCTTGAGTGTGCGGCTTACTGAATGCGATATGAGACAGGAGGGAATGAAGAAGAGGGGAAAGAACGTACATAGTGAAAGCTCTGAAATCATGCAGACACCAGTGACTCCACCAGTAGGCAAGTCTTTGCAGCAATCTCTTATTTTACCAACTCACTTGCAGGTTATGGAAATGACAGTTTCATATGCAGTTCTATTTTCTCTGAGTTCAAATGAATGTGAGGTGAAAGATGGAGTCATCTTTATACAGTTCTGGGAGGTGTCTGGTTGGGCAAGAAAAAGTCTTAGCCACTTGCTCACCTAGAAATCTGAGTTTTCTTCATGTGATAGTACATTGGTATGTAACTGTATTGGTGTATTTGAATATCAAGGCAAATAGAGTGCACTGCATTACTAGTTCTGATCTAATCTGGTCTCTCATACTGTAAGTATTAAATGAAGGGTGTCAGCTCTTTGTATGCTGTTCAAGTATGTCTCAGCACTAGAGAGAATCTGTATGTGTGCCTTAGATTTGATTTAAATACCATGCTGTCTTAGTTATTTGGGACTTCTATTCTGAAGTTTTTCTCTCTGTTATATCCAATCAGTTGCCCAACAACTGATTAGATGCTCAAATCAGGGACAAATGTGAAATGTAACTCTTTCAAAAGTACTCAAGGTCTCTTGACCCATTGACTGTGAATGGGGTGTTCTGAAAAACTCCTGAAGGAGCTGTGTTTCAGTGCTGTTAGAGGAGCGGCAGAAACCAGGGGAGCCTGCGCAGCTCTGGCCAGCAGCCCTTCTCCATCGGCTGCTCCCCGGGAGAGGTCTGTGCTCGGGGCTGGCCTGTGCCTGGCCTGGAGGAGAGCAGCCAGTGCACCTCCTGCTGCCACCTTCTGAAAAGGCTCCTCATCTATCGGGTTGTTTTGTAGAGGTGTTACCCCACACTGGCTCCTGATGCCCTATTTGACAGTGCTCCTGAGGGGTCTTGTCTGGTGGCCACATGTGGCTGCACCTAACAGGACAGGCACGTGCATCATTTACCCAGTTGGGTCACGCAAGCACGCTGGTCAAATGGTGAGCAAGCCTGTGGCCACATGTCAGCCCCTGGATGAAGTATGTATATGGTGTTGCATCTCCAGTGACACAAGCTGATGGCCTGTTGTGGGGGTGAGGGTGAGGTCACAACACGAAGAAGTGTTTTGCATGTCTTAAGCATCCATCAGCACATCTCAAAGAAAATATTGGACACTGGTGTTATACATAAATGGCAGAGGTTTAAAACTTGCAGTTAATGTATTTAATGGATTTATGAATTTCCCTGGTTTATCTCATCGTGTTTCTGTTTTCAGATGGTAAGTGCCTGCACAAGGACTCGTGTATTGGTACAAGCATTGATACAAGGGCTGGGATCAAAACACTAATGTGCTGTAGACGTCCTCTAAGGACAGTTTTCTGGAATTGAGAGGCAGGGGATACTCAGGAGGCAAGGCACTGGTACCCCACAGAAACTGGTCGAAGTATAAAGGGCTCTTAGGTAGCGTCTGCGGAAATTATATCATTCAGTTGATCAGCTAAGTCTCCTTACATATCAGACTTGAAAAAGCATTCTGATATGATGAGATAACAATACCACTTCTATAGAAAGTTGTGATCATATTTATAGGAACTAGGCTCTTATAAATGGTGTGCTCATATGGAAGTCGGTGAAGAAATGCCTATCAGTATATCTGAAACTTTTTTCAAGTGTTTTGTAAAGCATAATTGTATATTTCAGTGGTTTTCTTCATTCATATTTTATAACGAAATCCATGCCAGAAGTATTTTTGAAAGTAAGTCATCATAACTGCTTTAAGGAATCAAACACAATAAATGCCTTAAAAGGTCCATTTTTACTGTCTTTTCAAGTTAATTTTATGTTATTTCTTGTTATTTGGCATAGTATTAAGAAATTGACACTCTCCATACAACCAAGTATTTTTTATTCTGTTTAGTAATTCTTTTAGTGTATTCAGGTAGGAATAGTTGTTTGGGCTTTATGGGTAAAGGGTATGTTGATTTGTTGTTATAGGTGGAAGTAAAAGGAGTGATTGTAATAACAATAATAATAACAATGACAACAGCAGCAACAAAATTTATTACCCAACAACGGTATTTGCATTTCATTTGACCATGGCTGGTGCATACTCTGTGTTGGAAGGCCTCCAGAGAGAGAACTGAATAGATCTGAAAAATGACAAAAACCTGAATAAGAAATGCTTTTTTCTCCTCAGACATATAGAGTCTTAAATGCCTAGAAAATTGCTAATCTGTTAACTCTGCTGACCAAGCCCATCAAGGCTAATTTGTGAGAGTAAAATAATAATTCAAGAAATTGAAAAGATCTGACTTCATTAACATAGGCACTAGGAACTGATCTTTTCAGATTATCATAGTAAGCGAACCACAGTGTGTCCTCATATCCATTATAGTAAAAGATCTTAGGTGGTGCTCTGTGCATCACTATTGTTATGGGAAAAGAAAAAGCAGAAAAAATACCAGGGTTAAGACCATAGGAATACAGGAAACATGAATAAAAAATAGATGACACTCATTCTCTGGTTTCTATTTGGGTTTAAAGGAGATTTGTAATTTACTTTTTTAAAAGTTCACGCTCCCTTTAACAATGTGTATCACTGCTGTGATATTTTTCCTATTATGGGATTTAATGAACATTTTAAGTGTGAGAGTACACAGGATCAGTATTTTGTGAACTGATTTATTTTAAAGCAATTAAAAAAAAAAAAAAGCCTGGAAATTCCTGCAATTTGTTTAACCTTGGAATCAAGCTAATGGTTGGATGACACAAAAGTAATTTTACTTAAGGTAACCTTTACTTAAGATAAGACTTTAGTAAAAGATAAGATACTCTAGAGTAGAGGGGCAAGGTAAATCGGAATTTATTTTAGTTCTGATTCCTGTACCTTTTCAGTGCTACAAAAAGTAGCTAAAGTAATACTCCCTACACTTGGGTCAAGCAATCATTCCTAGAAGCTAACATTTGGTGGGTTATAAAGAGTTTATGTTGTATCCTTCAGGTCCCGATTCCACAGGCATTCTTCCTAGTGAAAAAGCTGGCTTGCTTTACAGAGGACAATAAAATACTAAATGCAAATCCCAAGCAGGATCTTAACAGTGTTTGCTTAGATATTCATATCTGGAATGAAATCCTTTTCCTGCTGGACAGCCCTGAGGGAACTGATGATCAGGCTTCCATACAGGTGCAGACCTGTAACTCTCAGTTATGTTTCATTATTGAGTGAAGTCTTTGACCTCTTCTGATTACACAATCTTAGATCTCCCTTTCAACTTACATGCACCGTCTCTGGCAGGTGGATACCTGAGTGCCTTGACTTCCCTTATGTAGCTGACATTTCTCCTTTAGCTGGGAAAATATTTTGTCTTTTTTAGTGAGCCAAGACCTACTGTGTTTGTAGGCTGATTATATCCAAAAGCCTAAGCAGCATAATTTATGTTTTTGAGAGCTTTTTTTAGAATCTGGGCCACACCATGGTTCATAGATACTAAAACGTTTCCTGCGTGTACATATATTCAGTCATATGTACGGAGTCCAGCACACTCTTAGAGACTGAGTCCCATGACATCTTTGGGTATATAATCACAATAGATGTCATCTATTAAAATAGATGACAAAAATCATGTAACAGTATGACTTGAGAGCGGCCAGTACAGTAATTCCTGCAGAGAGGTGTAACCATGTGTTTGAATAGAAATAAACTGCCCTTGTGTGTCTCCAAGGTACAGCGCTCTGGAGGGCCCTGCACACGTAAACTTAGCAGATGACCCTGGGGGTCAACTGACGCTGCCTGAACTGCAGTTTCTCTGTGGCAACACGTTGCTCCATGGAAGCTAATTACTCTTTCTAATAGGTCAATTCTGTCAAGATAAAAGTTGTAGGAACGCATTGGAAAACTATTGGAAAACTATGCAAGGTCAACCAAGAAATAGACGTGTATTAAATCCTATTAAAATCTCATTAGAACAAAAAAGTTTGGGTTTTTTTTAATGACCAAGATAAAAGCTGTTCCCACTTTAGCAGGAAGACAAACTTTGGCAAGATGCCACATGTGGCATGAAGTTATAGGGCTGTAAAAGTAGAGTTTTGGGACAGTGTGTCATGGTGTTCTGTGCTCTTTTAATATCCTTTATAATTTTGGTGGGGTTAAAATATGGCATTATATTCTTGAAGTTATATTTCTCAGTAGGGGGAAAAAAAGCAAAAACCAGTTGATTCAGTGCAAATAAAATGATGATTGCCCTTGAAAGAATTAAATAGTGTTCATCAAAAAGAGGTGTTTCTATTTTAACAAATTCTGGAGAGGTCCAAAGGGTAACCCCAGTGCAACAAGGCTGAAGTATTTTGAAATTTTGATATTTTGTGACTACATCTTTTCTTAGAAGAAATGTGAGAAGTAGGTCTCTTACAGCTAAAAGCTTGAGTGGAATTTTATTTTCTGTGTGTGTCAAAAGCCAAATTTTGGATTCTATATGTTTTGTAGGGTGTTGAAAGTACAGTCTAAAGTGCTATATTCATAAGTAGAATAGTGTCAGTTTTGTCTGTCATGAACCAACCATGTAGCCTATAGAGCAATTTCCTCAATTACTAGAATAATTGAAGGGAATCTTTTGGGAGCATTGGTCTTGGTCTTGTATGGAATTCCACATTTCTCAGTTCAAAGTTTGGATTTATACAGAAAATAGTCTTCTGCCACACATACAGTACATATGTTTCCTATTAAAAAGAATATGATTAATCACTTCCTACGGTAACTAAAGGAGAAACATTGATTGTCTTTCATTGTCTAAAATTAGATAGAATATGGTAAGCAAACAACTTACTAAACTAAAAGTGTATTTGTTTTCATAATATACATTGTTATTTTCTATCTCTAGAATTAATTTATGTGGCCAAAGCAGCAACTGAAATTATCATTCACTGCTTTTAATCTGGCCACGTATTTTACTTTTTTTTTAAATCACATATATAATTCAGGTGATTTGAAGCAAGCCATTTGTTTGGGGTTTCATTTCCTCTCCTATTCCAGAGGCAGATTGCTAATGTTAATAAATAGCTTTAATGTGTAGTATTATACTTTTATCAGTATTCTTGATGTGTAATCTGATTTAGTTTCAAAATAAACCCGTATTACATTGATAGAAATATAGGATTAGCAGTTGACAAGAGATTAAGGCCAATTTGTCCTACTGATTAGTTGAGAATTGTGACCTAATCCTTTACCAAAGAGAAAGTACCGTTATAATAAATACATTACCAAGAGCATTAATCAGCTTTTACTAAATAAACTCTGGAGAGTATATTAATAAATAAGTAGACTCTAATTGCAAACTAAAAAGGCTGACTACACAGGCTTTTAACTATATTTTACTAAGGTGATAGATTTTTGGTTTTGAATTGTTTTCTTCCACATGTAGGAAAAGACTAGGAAAGAAGATGAGGCAGTACAAAATTTATGCAACTCTCCTCAACAGATTTTCTGTAGAGGACGTGGGTATATAATTGAGTCCTGATATTTTCATAAAGCTTCTGTGAGAGGTGGATGCAATGAAAAGAAATACATCACTGAGGTGTCAGAACTGAGCTCCAGGCAATGCTAGCTACGATCTTATAGAAGTTCTCTGGAAGACACTTCTCACACACAAAGTGTGGGAGACACCTTATGCCATATATAAGCAGAAATTCCAGGCAGATGAGAAGAAAATCTTGTAACAAGACTAGGAAGTAAGAATAAAAGGCTTAGTTCTGGGACAAAATGTGCCGATTGTGTATACGAACCGAGAAATACTGCCCCACTCACAAATTATTCACTGAACTCTTTCTCTGTAATGTAGTTACCAACTCAGTGAGATATACACCTGTGAGATTTCCAGCTGGCTGTGGTAGAAATAAAATTAAGTCCCCTAGTTGTAGGCAGTTATATGATTAAAAACCTTTACTTATATTTCCAAAAATGATTTTCTGTGTTGCCAACCCTTTCCTTAAAAAGCAACATACTTATATTACCACTTGATCTCATTAATAAGGAAAAAACAGGAGAAAGCTATAAGTAAGATCAGAACGTTTAGCTTGACCTTCCACAAGATTTTTTTCTTTCCATAATTAGAGGTAAAAATAGAGAGAGAAATGTAGGGTGATCTTTCTTGGTAAGAATATTGCTAAGTTATCTTTTCTTATTCAGAGCAGAAGAATTCTCATAAGATCCCTGCTTGAAAAAAAAACATACATCTCATAAAAAAACTTTAAAGCTGTTTTATTTCTGTCTTCACAGTAAACAAGATTTGTTCTTTGTGTTGTTACATAAGGAAAACCCATCACAGTCCTTTCTGAATTAATTCAATCTGGAGAGCATTTCTTTTTTAGGTTATGTGAGAGCTATTCAGCAGAATAATTTAGGCTTTCCTTAAGAAAGTTTCAGTTTGAAAACTTCTTTGGGGATTTTATAGTCCCTTAGTTAACACGTGATATAATATCTGTGAATTTCTTGTTGGATATTCTGTGAAAAAGGGCTCTGACTTCATCCTACTGAAACTTGAGAGTGAAAAGAAGAACTTTATAGGGCAATTTTGTACTTTTACTCTGGCAATTATTCAGTTTCCATGAAATATCTAAGATACTTACCTGTAGTGACAGTGCTATGTCTCTATCTAGTTTATACTTTAGGGGAAAAAAAAACAGTTTTGTTTCCAGTTGAAATATTTTTCTAGTATAGTCAATTTTTTACATAGCCACCTCAATGACTACTGTTCTTCCTTCTTCCAGAAGGATAATACTCATCTACACATTGCTCTATGAACCACCTTCACTAAATAACAATGTGCCACAAAGGGAGATTTACTTCAGATCTGCAAAGGTCAGCAGGAAGAGGGCTGTTGTACTTTGCTCTTGGACAGTTACCACAAGTGTGGGTTTTAGTACCAAAAATAAATAAATATGGCATTTATATTTACAGATTCATTAGGGCTGCATCTTTTTTTAATTTAATGTTTCATAATAATACAGGATTTCCTTCCTTGTACTTAAATGGAATGAAATATTAAATGTCCTTTAGCAACACATATCTCAGTATTGAATTTGTGTCCTTAACACTACCCATGCAATCAGCAATACTGTTGATATGCTTTTGATAATGATTTTTTTTTCTAAGGATAGATGGCAATTTATAAAATAATTACCTGCAAGTAAAAACCCATGAAAATAGCCCCAGAAATAAAGGTGGTATTAGAGGTGTGCTTTGCAGTCTAATTCAGAATAGTTCTCTGTCCTCAACTGGTATGCAATTTATGTGGATGTTGCAGTATTAAAAAAGCTCATGTTTTATTACACTCTCATATTGCCCATTTCAGCTAGCTGTCGTATGCTTATATTATAAATAAGACTAATTTGTGCTTTCCATAGCATAAAATGGGGAGGTAAATGTTATAGTACTTCTGCTTTTAAACACCACATAAGATAAACAGCTCATGGGAAGTCATGCAGATATTGAGAATACAGTTGTGTGGGTTCTTCATGCTTCTGGACTCTTTGTGCTGAAGTCCCTCATAATGAATGGGGATATCCCTCCTAGGCATCTTCAGACCATTTAGATTGGCTTTGTCTTCCATGGAAGATGTGTGATGATGCTGTCACTCAAAACTTGTATGTGCCACTAACAGAAAACTCTTACACGAGAAATTATATTAACATATTAAATGATATTACCTTAAAATTAGCTCAGCGTACCAGCGATGATTCACAGAAAATACACAAGCAACCATTGGATCAGGGAACCCTCTACTCACAAACAAATTAACCATTAGCCTACAGTCATGGCTCTCTTATCAATGCTTTATTTGGCCTATTGGGTCTTCCTTTTTTTCTTTTTTTGGGTGCTAGCAAAAACTTCAGTTTGCAAAATAGTGTATGTCAGGTATGTCGCAGATGATGTATGCCAGGCACTCTCCAAGAAAGTGGGAAATGTTTGTCTTCTCTAGCAGAGGAGAGGCTCTGAACCCTGATCTCCCTCCACCATGGATACATTCTCTTGTTTGCAATACAAAACTGCAATTTGGTTGCTGCTTCTCTAAAGATGTAAAAAAAAGAAAGCAGTGACCAAAACTACATTTCTTGAGGACAGTCTTGTGCCTGCAGTTTGTAAAGCTTACCTGATTCATCCTGATTTGGTGGTGGATTCGCCATCCCTGGAGGTTTTTAAAAAATGGGTAGACGTGGTACTTGGGGATATGCTTTAGAAGTGGTTTTGTCAGGTTAGGTTAATGGTTGGACTCGATGATCTTAAAGGTCCCTTCCAACCTTAACGATTCTATGTTTCTATGATTTATGATCCCTGAGGCAGAATGTGCAGGACCTGCTTTTCAGAATGCTTATGGGTAGGATAGGTCCTTGCATCTCCATGTTGGCAAGAGCCAGTAGCTTCTCAACATCCACAGAATCAAAATTAGAGGAAAAATTAGGATAAAAAACTGATTTGGGGGAACTTAGACACCACTGAGGCTATAAGCAGCATTTTTAATGTTTATTTCTTTGGAATTAGATGCCCAATTCCTGTGCATTTTAGGCACTTGTACCCATTTTTAAACCATTTTTTTTATTCATATCTGACCTTTGCAGTCTGTATAAAGAAGTGAGACAAACACAGGGGAGGATAAGAGAAGAACAGAAAAGAGCAGTTACTGAGACCAGCAAAAATCAATGGAGAGCCAGAATATAAGCCTAAAACTTGTCAAGTCCCTATTCCATGCTTTAGCAACACAACAAAAAAGAATTTGTGAAATTATTTTTTCTGTCCTTTTGGGTGTACATTGTGCTTTTTAGCTATGCTATTGGGCAACTCCAGTTTTTTGTGGTTTGTTTTTTTTTTTTTTTTTTTTAACGAGGTAAAACATATCCCTATACTTAGAAATTACCAAATGCTTTGGGAATGGAGAGTGAAGGTTTTGAAGACATCACAAGTGCATTTAAGTTCAGTGGAAACTTGAGAATCTAGTTCAAGGAGTGCACTGGTGAATTGTATATTTTTGCCACAGTTTTTTATATTTTAGTAGTTTATGTCTGAGGAAGTGCTCCAAGATTTTTCATAAATGTCAGTACAGATTTTGTTATTGCAATTTGATTATTGCATGAACAAAGTGATAGGATTTTCTCTAATACTTAGGCATATGTAAGTTCAGTTAAACTCCCTCTTCCTGCTCAGGGAATATATTAAGAAGCAATAAAATGTCATTGAGAACACGTCACAGAAGGAAGAAAACCTGCAAGTTTTTCTGAAACCACTCCTAATGGAGCATGTTTAGGAGAAGGTGAATGATTCCTTCACAAAGGCAAAAATTTATTCTTTTCCTCATCAGCTAAATAATTTGTGTATGATTCTTTGTGTATCTGCATAAGATGAACAGATCCTTTGGGAGGTATTTTCTCAGCAGTCCTACTTTTTGTTGTAAAGTAATCAAAACATAGTCTTCTTAATGTTGGGAGGGGGTTTGTCTTTTTATACTTATTTTTAGGAGGTTTTCCTATGCTTGCAAGTGCTTGTGTGAATGGCATTGAAATTTTTTAGTCATGATCTTTTTTTTTACAATATGAAATGTTTAACTATATATATTATCTATTAAGTCAGCTCCAAAAGTTACATTCAGGTTTTATCCAGTTTTGTAACTATAGTACTCTAATATTTAGATTTTGCCATTGTCTAGGTAGAATTTGGTGCCAGCAAAATTATTTTTTGCTCAGCCTATGAAATCACATTGAGACTTAATTGAAAATATTCACAGTAATAAGTACTCTTCTTGTTACTATTTGCTGCAGTAAGACCTGTCAAGAATAAATTTGTACTGTGAAGGAAAAATTACTTCCCTGTGATTAACTGAATTAATTAATAGTTACCAACATTACTGATTTTTTTTAATAAGGTGAATATCTTAAATATTTTTGAAAATGTAAAATTAATGCAATATTTTCTGTGAAACCTGAAGTGTTAAGGCAGTGCCATATTTAAATAATATATTAAGTGGAAAAAATAACATAGTAAAACCTTACAAAATAAAACCTATTTTTATAGAAACTCTGTACTGTAGATATTCTAAAATCTGTAGCTCACATGTTCTAGCAAGGCAAATTCTACTTGCGTTTTATCACATCATAAATATATGCTGTGATATACGAACATCAGAAAAATTCTTTACAGTTCTGTTTTAATTTAATAACTGGATTAATTTACTTTCTGAATTTTCTCAGTAACAGGTACTCTTTTGCAATAAGAATTCATATAAAACATTATGACTGGAATTTTGTAATTTTGACATAGCTTTTCAATACTTGTTTTAATATATTCAGTCATTTCAAGAGTATGCAAGATTGGGTAGTATTTTTGAAATTTTAAACTTACAGATTAGAATCATTATCTTGTGAAAATTCAAACATTCTAAAGGGGTCTTCAAAACTAAAATAGGCCTAATATTGAATTTGAAGGTCCAGTTAGAAGCATTGCCTGTTTTTCACCAAAATGTGCTTTTTCTTGAATAGGGCAAAGAACCTCTTCTCGCTGCTACCAGCTATATTCCCTTGTTACGTCACTCTGTCTCAGTTGGATATGTCCTCTTTGTTTCCCAAGTAGTAATGAGCTCCCTGCTGTTCCTGAGCATATCTGCAGAGCAGGTATTTCAGTTGGCTCCTTGATGCAGTTTGTAGGCAGCTGAAAAGTTGTTCCAGTTTGTGATCTCTGCATACTATGAGTTGCATTACTTGACTGAAAACCCAGCTCCCATCCTGAGGATGCAAATAAAATTGCTTTATATGAATATGTGTAGCTTGGAGGAAAAAAAAAGGTTCAGGCAGACTTTTTATTATTTTCGTGTTGTAAGGACATTCTGATTTTATTTTTGAGGTTGAATATTATTTATGGATGTTGGAAATTAGCTGAGTACATGTGTTTGCTATTAAGCATATGAGTAGTTCCACTGAAGTTAGCGGTACGTTTGAGGGTTACAGACCCTCACAAAGCGAGGGAAGACATGTGAATCCACTTTTCACACAAAAACAATCCTGTTTTTTTGCTTCAGCTGTCTTTCTTTGCTAGGACTGCTAAAGGATAAGAACTAAAGAAACCCTTCAGCTGTCTCACTGTTACTACACTTGGTGGTTTAACTTCACCATCTTACCAATAACTGGTCATGTCACCAGTAAAGGGACAGAAATGCCAGGAAGGGTAGAAAATCACTTGCAGTTAAATAGGTGGAATACGCAGAAGTCTGGAGAGAACTGTTCGCTGTGCTGTTCCATCAGCTGAAGTGGCTGAAGACCATACTGCTGCAGGAGTTACCTGTGAAAGCACCGCTTCTCAGTTAGTATGCAAGCTAAGAAACTCCTCACGTTCCGTTAATGTACTAACAGCAGCCAGTTGCCAGCGACAGGTACCCATTAGAGGTCAGGCTGCAGGAAAATGAACAGATCAGTCAGTTCAGCAGCTTCCTTACGGAGAGGTCTGTAAGTGCTTAGTGCACAGAAGAAGTCATTAACTTGCATGCCTTTTGCTGTTCCATTTAAGCGAGTGCTTTCATGCAGTGTGTTGGCAAATTTAAGGAATTGTTGTACAGAACCCCACTGGGAAAAGGATTCTTTGCAATTTTGAAATTAATTTTCTCAGATGGTCCAAGCTGGATCTTGGCTTTTGCCACCATGCTTGTCTCTTCTCAGTGGGGAGATGGATCCAAACATGTGCCAGTTTTGTCTGTGTTGCATATTCTTAGTGTTCCTGGATTGAGGAAGGAACTTTCTGTCATTTGATTTTACCTTGGTGCCATCCTATACTCATCTGGTGTTTGAAGATACTCGGTATATATGGAAAGGAATCTGAAGGTCTCCTTCTGGAGAGACCTCTAAAGCTCTGAATCTTATGATCACTTAAGGTTACATCTGGAGACAGATAAATAAAAAGACCAAGGTCTGTCTCTGGTTCTGAGAGCGAGATCTGGCTGATGTCTGTATGGCTAACCTTTCTTAAACTTTCCTTAGAGCAGGATCGCCTCATCCCTAAGATCTACTGGAATCCTCCCATGCCCATGCTGCCTCCTGAACTGCTTTTCTGGGGAAATCTCTGCTGGCTTGGGTCAAAATAGTGGCCGGGAGTGGGCTAAGAAATCATGAAGATGTTTCTAAGTCAGTGTCCTGCCCCTGTAGACTTTGGTACTATAAATATAGCCTGAGAAAATCAGTTTCATGCAGTCCCCCCTCCATGATGGAGGATTTATTTGCCTGTGTGCACCCTCCATAACACCTCGTAGTTTTATAATGCCTCGGCTAATTTCATCTACATTTGAATGAGTAGACCGTAAAGATAATTAAATACAGGAGGATAAGGTGGGTGGCAGAGCAACGTGCTTATAATATTTACCTGCATGTAAATCCTACTGCAGCCCCTCTCTCCACATTAGTTATTCCGAGTTTTATAGCTTTGTGTTTCATAATTCGTTTTATTCACATATAAGTGTAGACAGGATAGAAGTGGCTGAAATCACAGTCAGTGATCACACAGGTAAAACTCATTAAAATCCTTGAACTTACTTTCCATTTAATTTTTTGGCATACCACCAAGAATTCTATTCTCATCGGAAAGTACTTTATAGGTAGCTAATTGGCCATTTTTAGGTAATTTGCTTTCCTTCCTTTCAGCAGAGTTAACTGCATTTTCCAGTTCCACCTTCGGCCCATCAATTCCTCCACGTCTTGTCCTGAGTTAGGGTATGTCTGTCCAGCGTCTAAATGCCAAAGAAGTGAGCACATTTGTTGCTTTTTTGTTTTCAGCACAGAGAGAGTTTGGATCTCACTGAAAGTAAGTAGCCTTGACATGAAAGCAGACATGAAATCGGTGACCTCATCGGAATTTTCTAGATTCTAGAAAAAAAAGACATGATAATTAAAAATATTAAGAAGAAACTGTTCTATCAGTTCTTATGAAATAAGAGCCCGTAAGACATTGGTCTTAAATCAGTATGAAAGGAAGGTACTGATATCATAGGATATTATTGATATCAAAGGAAGATAGCAAGGTATATCCGACTAGTAAAAATGTACAGATCCAGGATGAAGGGCTCAGGATCTGTGGCTGGTAGCAGACAGCCTGATGAGAAGATTTTCATCAAAGATGAACTACGGCCTGGAAGAAGAAGTGATTGGTGAGGATGAACAACAGCAGGAGGCAGCAAGGCAGACTTTAATGTGAGAGAAAGAGTCAAGAGGTGAGGGAAGTGGAGAAATTCAACAATTATATCAGTGAAAGAAGCAGAAGTACGCACACACAGGAGAGGACTACATGACAGCATGGGTCTCACTGCAGGTTAGGGAGTGGGAATCAGGAACAAGGGAGTTAGAGGAAGAATAGCAGCTGGGGAAGAATATAGCAAGAGAGAAAAGCTTTTATGAAGGAGAAGTGTGTAGGACTGCTTGGGGTCACTAGGACAATCAGTCTGAGAAAGCAGAGTACATGAGTAACTCAGACAGAAATTCCATGTTCTCCTTCGTTGTCATGCTTTCTTCTCCCCTGTTCCTTGTAATCCTCAATTAATTTTCTGCTATTGTTTGGGCTCAGTAATTATTTATTAGTGTATCACCTGTTGGGTTTTAATATCGAACAGTTATAAAAGTGTTGCAGTTTCTAATAAGCAAAAATAGTAATTGAATATCACTGCTTTGTTGGGGACAAGAAATCAGATTATAGTTTCACAGGCCCATCCTCAATCCAATAAATAAAAATAAGCCAGCTGTGTTAAAATTTCTATTTATTTTGAATTAAAAGTTAGTCTGGATTTTTATGTTACCTTAAGATACCTTTTGAGGTGCCTTTTTGAAGTATCTCTTTTAATTTGGTAATGAAAAGTAGAGGGAAAATGTCCAATTCTTTGAAAAAAATTAGATTCAACAGTCTCAAAAAAAAGCAAGCCTGATTTAAATGTGTTTGAGACGTACACACTTCTGTCAAAGATACATGTATATAATACACACTTATATACATGCATATATCTATTTCCTATATACATATTTTAAGTTTTTATTTCTTCCTAACTTCAGTTGTTCTACAGATATTAGAGGTATCGGAGCCTACACCTCTCCCCTCAACAATAACCTCACCTTTCTTACCTAGCATACTGCAGTTCTTGATCACATCTCCTAAATCCCTGGAGCTCTCTCATCTCTCTCCCACATCCCCTCCTCGTGGGACACAAGCTGTGTGAATGGTGACTGGCACAGCCCAGCCTGAGCTCAGGCTCCTTCACAGGAGCACTGATTTGCAGCTCTCAGCAGCCATTTGTTTTCATTAAACCTGTAGGAAACTAATAACTTTACGCTCTCTATCTACTATTTTTGCTATTGAATGCAAATGTTCCATAGTTGGAAAAGTTAGTAAGGAGAAAAGAATGTCCACGTGGGCAGACAGCACAACTGTATATGAACCTTTTCCTTAGGAGATGTCTACAAATGACACACTTAGTTTTCATGCCTGGCAGCTGAGTTACCCTGTCAGGTTGCAGCACAGGGCATTGCTGGGCTCTCGGTGCATCGGGACGGGATAATTAATATTAGTGGTATATTTCAGTCCTGAAATGGAGTTTTTCTCATCTTCGTGTCTCAGCCTGGGCTGAGCACAGAATCGCCAGCTGGATGCATGAATTGGGTTGGGCGCTTGGTGATGAAGTTTGTTGTCTCTCTGAGGTATTGTGTCCTGAATTGGGCTCTCGGTCAAACTGAAAGACAAATCTATGGAAGTGAAACCAGTAAATTAATTTCTTCCTAACAATTAACAGTATATTGTAGACATGCTGAGTTATTTTAAAAAATGTAGTTCATGTGACATACAGCGACTAATAGCATCACACCGGTAGGATTTTTGGTCCTTTCCTGAATGGGCTGCCTGAGAGTGAACACCCTTGCCCTGGTGTTGGCAATGGCTAGATGGGTTAATACAGTTCTCTGGTTTTAATTTCTGCAATTCTCCTGGTGAAAACTGATATTTTCTGTATATGTAATAGATATTATTCTGATTTAACTGCTTCATTCCTGTCTTCCAATCTGAGACGTGGTGAGAAAGTTGCCATGTAACAGTGTCTACACTGACGCTTTTTCTGGCAGCCAAGCAACAGCTTGATTTCTGTGACTTTTCCATGCAAGTTTTTCTTCAGTGTTCTTCAGTTTATTTTGTAACAAATTTGCAGTAATAAGGATATGGGACTTTTTTCTTCTGATCTGTCAAAAGACAGCTTCAGAGACAATCTACGGATCCATCTCCATATGCAGATCATGTGCAAAATTTAATATATGAGTGAAGAAGGCCATAGAAGTGCTCCAAGAGGGAAGGGTGAGATTCACCTGCAAGTGTGGAAATGATTTCTTAGTGATGACTATCACTCCCACCCACTCCTTACTGGCTTGAAAACACGCTAAAGCTTTGTTATGCAAAAGCCTAAGCCCTAAGCAGGAAAAAGATCAATTCAAAGAATCAATGAAATGAAATGAAATGAAATAAAATGAAATGAAAGACTTCACCACTGGTTATTCCTGGAGCTGTTTTTTCCTGTTACTTTCTTCAGCAGTTTATGATTGATCCTTGCTTAGCTTAATAAGTGCAGAGTACTTATTTTTACTAGACAGGAGTATGGCACAGGAACGATGAGACTTGATATTGCAGCTCTCGGGGCAAAAAGAGATTAGTCTTGGCCTGCCTGTAGAAAAAATTGTAAACAATGTGGTTTTTAAGGCAAACTCTATTTTATAGTAACACCTTTCCCCCAAAGGAGGCAAGTCCTATTCTTATGCTATACAATTCTGTGCTGTACACACACTTCCGTCCTGCAGCCCGGGATATCTTGGTTTCTCCTGTGTGTCAGCATGCCCTCATGTACTCAGTAGTTAAAATAATCTTCCTTGCCTACTGCTCTGACAGACTTTCTTTCTCCCTTTTTATCCCCATAAATTTAACCTCACTGTCCTGAACTTCAACATCCTTCAGGATTCTTCCTCTTATGCTCACTCAGTTTTGTTTCGCATCAAGTTATTTCTCATCCTTTCACTCTGACAGCGAAGCCAGATGCATAGTTAGCATTTAGACTGAACAAAAATCAGCAGATTATGTTTGTTCACAACTGCAGGTAGACCATGGTGAGGAGTGTATTATCAATACCTATTTAGACATAATTTATGAGTAAATTCCTTTGCTTCATTACAAAATACAGTCTTGCACACTTACAAACTAGGTAAATGGTCTCTCTTTTACAATTTTAGGCCCTCAGACTTGGGTTACTTCATTGTTCAGTGGTGAGGAAATAAAATGGGGCATGTGAAAAAAGTGTTTCCTCCCCAAGAAAGGAGGGAGGGGAAATGAAGAATGTTTATTATGGGACAAGAAAAGGATTGTTCTCTCTCTCCCTCTGTTTACATATACAACACTGTACTTCATGGAAAAAATATTTAGATTATTATCATTCAACAAGGGAGGTAAGATGAATGAAAAGACATTTTTGGGGGGATACTGTTCAGTGATGGAGAAATTAACATAAGCTATCAGGCAGGGTAGAGCTCAGTGGAAGTAACTTTCATTAGAAGATTAGTCCTGTGCATGGTTGATGCATAAAGTGTATCGAATTCCTAAATGATTCTGTGCAACAGTCACCTCTGCTATGTCATCAGCTCTCTGACTGCTTTGACAGAAACGTGGTTTCTGCACACTTGGAGCTCTTCCCACTTCCTGAATGTATGTTCAACCTTCATTCATATCATCTTATGGGCATTAACAGTATGCCAGTAAACTTCTTTCTCAAACATCTGTGCACCCAATTTTTTCTTATAATACAAAAAAAAAAAAAAAGTTTTATTCTAGCCATTAATGGGGGATGTTTTGATACTTTTCTGAATACTATTGTATTTTACTTCATATGGTCATAATAAATGCTCAGAATGAAAAAGTTATGTTGCAAGTAATTACATGATATGATCTTAATAATTAAGAGAAGAACTACTGTGTTTCCTTCTATTTTGTGAAAGCAAACAATACTGTATTTGTTCATAAAAGTGATAACTTGCAGTAATAGAAATACAATATAGACATAGTGCCGGAAAATTATATCAGCGAAGAAGCAGGCTTAAGCAGAGTGGAGCCATTTCACAATACAAGTGTTTATGCCAGTGAATGCCATGTGTTCCTTTTAAAGCATTTTTAATACAATAACAAAACTGTTAGCGTAGAAGGATAATTACAATGTTACTTCTATTTGTTCTGAAAATAAATCGCCAGTACAGACAGACATTTGAGAACCATAAAAGGAACAGGAATGTGACTTCATTCCACTTTCAAATTCATCATTTAGAGGTTCTGAGCATGTACATTATCATTTGAATTTGCAGAAGTATTTAATACAATGTTAAATAATAAATGTGTCGTCTTGAGAATGCAGCTTTTTAAAGAAAAGGTCACTAAAAGTATCTCAGTCACGAGGAAGAACAGATGTGTTCCTCGCTATTGAGCTCCAAAGCTCTTTGAGAAATCTGTTAACCTGATTTTCATATGACCATCATCATATTCAGTACTTATGATGATAATATTATTTTGTATCAGCATCATTATTTCTTACCCCAATTAATCTGCATATAACTATTTCCTCTCACCACCTTGCTGGCTGAAAAGACGGTTTTCAGTCTGATCCAGATATTCTCATTAGTTAATTTTTCTAAACAGGATTGTTGCAAAGAATCTGATGCTGACGCTTATTGCACCTTTGTCACTCTTGTAGAAGTACAACAAAGCAGGGCAGTTGACACAAAGCCTCGAATACCTCTTGAGTAGAGAACGAAAAATAAAGATGTTAGTATGGCCACCTGCAAATGCTAAGTCTCTTCAAACTTGATGGATTCAAAAGTCCTGCAAGGGACCTGCAGCCTGAATGACCCAAGAAGCACCTTCCAGCCATGTGTTCTTGACTGCCTTCCCCTGCCCTCCCAGTCAAAATACTAGGTCAGATTTTTTATTCAAACTGAACCTGAAAGACACTGAGGCTAAAGAATCCTCTCTAATGAAACAGTTGCTTTCTAATTACAGTCAATTATTATATATCTCACCGAGCAAACTTCATTTAGTACTGTGATTCTCAGCAAATTTCTTTCCTTTTCTTGAGAAATAAAGGATTTTTTTCATACAGGGATGTTTTTCAAAATTAAATATTGCTTTATTTTGTAAATTTCGGTTATCCTATATTTGAGTTAATGATAGTTTTTTACAAAATATGAATTAAATTATTACTTCTACTTGGAATCCACTGGGATTAAAAACTACAATTTCTTCCCTCCTAGCTTCCCTTTCTCCTCTTCCAAATGCTAAGGAAGAAAAAAAGGTTCACAGACTCGCCTAAAAGTCAGTGATTTCTGATCTCTAGATGGAACTACATTTGAAAGTGAAGGATCCTTTTCTAAAAATACCCTGCTGTTACGCCTTTTCTGTTTGATAGATTAGGTACAACTGATACTCACTAGTGGAGTAATTACAAAAGGAAGAGGTAGTTCTCGAGGTAGCCATGACACAAAATGCAGGTCTTCATAATTTAAAGGTGTCTATTTGGGTAGCTTTTGGGTGCTAATTTGTGTGTTTGAGTTAAAACTGTGAATCAAAGATATGATGTTCTCTTATGAGATATAAAACAGCTTTCATGTGTATATAAAGCAGCCTTCTAGCAGTAACCTTGGATGCGATGCCAAGATGTAGGAGCGTAGTGAGAAAGCACAAGCAAACAAAAGAAAATATTAGTCTGACTAACAGAAAATCATACAATGGTTTGGGTTGGAGGGGGCCTTAAGGATCATCTAGTTCCAACCCCCTGCCTTGGTTAGGGATACCTGTAAAAGCACTTTTGATGACTATAGGTATCAGACCTGCTAAATCTTAGGTGCTGAGCAAAGACCCCCTCTTTTGTGCCCTTTTACTCCCTCACAGCAACTGGAGGTCGTGCTTTGCAGTGTAGTTGTTGGGTCTCTGTCCCATGAGTGCACCTCAGCTGGCAGACAGAGCTGGTCAGAGAGTACCAGCTGGAAGAACCTTCTTCGCTGCACCTCGAGGAGCGTGTGGTAGGGACTCAAGGCAGTGGAAAAGGCAATGACCACATTACTTGATACTTTAGTCAGCTGAAAAACATGTCAAATTTCCCATAATGTCAGCTATCTGGGCGTTTGGTAGGAGCCCAGAATACAACCAAAGCCTGTGTGGTCTCTGTAATGGAATCACAGTAATAAAAATAGATACATTTCTCTGCTAGTTTCACCCAATCCAGAGGAATAAATTCAGTCTGCCTTGACCTCACCAATGGCTCCTCAAATCTCAGGAGATAACACTTCCAGGACAATCTTCTGTAGCTGCCCCAGTCTGTGTCCTCTGTCTACTTTCCCCTGTCTGTATATACCACAAATTTCCCCATGTTCACAATTTTCATATGATTACTGAAGTACCCTTTCACAATTAACTTTTCCTGTTTCAAATCTTTTCTCCTCTGTAAGAAATCCCATCGTTGGTCACACTGAATTCAAAAGGAGAACCACTGCACCCATTATTTGTCTTCCAGCTGGCCTGTTCATGTAGTTACCAATGTCAAAAATCCTTTTTGTAGGTTGTGGATCTTGCAAACAGCAGTCCAGGAGCCTTTATGTTGCTGCAGACTTTCATTTGGATCACCAAGGCTCTGCAGGCATTAGGGTTTTTGTCTACAGGTTCCTTTATGTGACTTGGGCCAAAGATTTTACTGGGTACTTGGCTACAGTCATCCTTCTAGTTCAGCCTCGTCTGGCTAGCCTGAGCTGCGTGAAAGGAGGTTTCTTCCCTTCCAGTTGTTTGGCAGTGATGATCAGTGATTTCTCCTAGTCTCATATAAAAATTAATTGCACAATTTGCATCAAATCCCAGATCGAGGTGTTTTCTAGTTAAACATATGTATCTGTGATTCTGTCATTTGTTGGTGTGTGCCTAAGAAGTAACTGCTTGTATTTTGTGCTTCATTTATATGTCATCTTCACCTAATATTTCAGTTGTCTCTCCAGGCCTGTTTGCTGGCCTGTGTCATGCCTCTCATTACCTGTTTGCCAACATCTTAGCCACTAATTTACCTTCATCATGTCACAAAATTTTACCTGTCTTCAAAGACTTTCCTAGTTAGGAAGTCTAAGAAAGTTTCCCATTTTTCTCTGTAGTTTCCTTTTGTCATACCTCAGTACAGTGGCCCAGGTTTATAATTTTCTGTCTGCGTCAATCACACATGTCCTTGGAATAGGATTATCTGATACACCTCAGTCCTGCTGGATGCAACACCAAGCAAGCATAGAACCTGAGCCTAAATTTGTACACTGAAAGAGGCATAGGTCCCTGAGTTTAAGCACTCAGAATTGGTCACTGCTTTCTCACATCACTGTCTGAACACAGACTTTTATGTGTTGAGGCTTTCCAAAATAGAAGGGAAATATTTTCATCTCTCTTTACAGCTTAGAAGTTGTTAAAAAGCTAAAAAAGTTTATTTCTTATTAAGTAATCTCACATTGAAAGTGATTAATGTTTTCCTGCCTCTGTTTTGACCCCACAGTCAAACTCCTGTGTTTGGGTTTTTTTTTTTCCCCCCAAATATGAAGTTACAATTGTTAGGAAAATAATATAACAAAACAGCACAGAAAATATCTTTCTTCTGTTGTATGCCTCTCTGATGGCCCCACAGCCTCAGAAAGCACACAGAGCTAGAGCAAGTAGGAAGACATGCAACAAAGGTGATGAAAAATATGGAACAGGATTTTTCAGTTCAGAAAAAAATGACTGAAGGAGATGACTGAGGGCTGTAAAGTCAGGAATACCGTGAAAAAGGTGACAACAGAATGTCTTATTTGTTTTTCTCACAGTGCGAGAACTAGGGTGTTGCAGGCAATTACCAGGCAAACAAACAAGACGAAGTATTATTCACAGTACAAAATTAACCTGTGGGACCCATTCTATAGGATACTGTATGGACCTGATGTATATACTGGCTCAAAAAGAGTTTGGACAGAATGAGTTCGGTCGGACCCAGCAATGGCAATTAAACACAAAAGCCTCTAACTCAGAGAGCCTCTAAACCAGTGGTCTTTGAAACAGAGGCGTTCCTTCCTACACTTTTTTTCCTTACATGTGTTTCTTAGGCATTGGTACTAGCCATGCTGGCAGAGAGGATGTTGAATAATTTGACCTTTGTTTTTTCCTGATATGGCCATTTTTATTTTCTTATGTTTTGTCCATTTTCATCTCTGGTCTGGGGCATTAAAAAAGCAGTCTGATTATTAGACTGTATGGATGTTTGAAACCAGAAGTTTGTGTGATTTATCCAGCATGGCAGATTCAGCTCTTTAAAGAAACATCTCTTGTTTCCTCAGCCTGAAGACTCCATCCATTATAAGTTTTATATGACTTTTTGCAAAAGTCTGAGTAGCTCATATCGAAGCTGTTTTTCATTATGCCAGTTTAACAGCTTCACATTGCGTTAAGCTATTTGTCTTTAATCCTGTTTAAGAATACTTACCCTTCCCCTAAGAACAATATTCTAACCATGATCTTAGCTTAATTATAAAAGATTTTGAAGGAAAAAGGTGTATAACTCAGCTGATTTCTATGCTTACCTGACATATGTCTATGAAACCTTAAATTTAGAGTTAATCTAGAGAGGTTCATGGAATAACTCCATATTTGCCCAGGTGTAAGCAACATCGGAGATGGCCCCATGTCTTTAGTAGACGTTGGCACCAACAGTTTAACTGCACAGTCTGTACCTGTCTGTTACATATCACATAGAACAGAGTAAAATAAGGCTTAAACTCAAATGTAAAACTTTCTCTAAATATTTACAGGAAAAAAATGTTCTCATATGGTCGTCACATTTGTACTTAGAGAACATTTTTCCTCTTTTCTCATGCGTACAGGACTGAACTCATTTATATATTAAATGACCTTGAATCTAAAGATAATCCCCAAACTAAACACAAAGATATTAAGATTATTAAACATGGTGTGAATGAATGAGGATAGCATATAGAGAAAATCAGAGTAAGTTTATTAACTAAACTATATTAAAACATTAACTAAAGGCCCACATGGTAAAATTAAGAAAAAGTCAACTGTCTTTGACGCCTACATAAAAGGCAGACGTAAAAAAACTGTATTCAAATAACTCATTTGCATTAGTGGGTTGCTTCTATTCTAATTGAATTTTGTAGACCTCTCTAAACAAGAATGCTGGTGCAGAATCCTGATGAAAGTCTGACATTTGTTAAATCCACAAAAGATTATTTTAGAAAGTAACAATAGCCAGCATTCATACAGGAAAAAAAAAAAAGGAATTTTAATTAACAAAATGTGTATCTATTTTATTTTGTTTCTGAAACAAAAGGAGCGGGGTAGGGGGGGGAAGAAATAAGCAAAGAATTATTGGCTTGACTTTTAGGGTTCTGAGAACCCAGAGTTCCTGACAGATCCCTCCAAAAGAAGTGGGAGGGAGAGTTTCTCAGCTCCTTTGCAAAATAGCTTATGTACTATTCAGCTGAAATTTATGAAGAAAGACTTAACAACCATATTTTTTTATAAAAACTTAGCTGCATTGATTATTTGGGGGTTATTTTTAACATATCATTTATATTTAAGAATATTTCAAACTGAATATACGTTGTCTGTGAGATAGAGCAAACAGGCTGTTGTCCTGACTGCTTTTTTCAGATCATCATCAACTCCTACACTTTCTGCAGTATAAAACCATTGAAATATGATATAGACACAAGTGTGTGTGAATAAACCCAAGATAGCATTTTTGTGTGTGTGTGTGTGTGTGTGCATTTTTATATATGAATATAAATATATATGTGCACAGAGACAAACACACAAGTGTGTACAACAAAGGGGCAGTCACAGCGCACCTCTGTCGGGACTGGGAGGTGGGAGGCAACCTGCCTCTTTGATCTATCTGTAAATTGGACCATTGGGTTCTGGGTGGGTGAGTCAGAAAAAGTTGTGTGTTGTACCACTGTACACTCCGTTGACTTCAAAATTTGACGTGCCAAAAAGGTTTGAGAACCTCTTTTACATAGCTGACCGTCACCAGCAGTATCAGACGTTTGGGTTTTTGTCATGCTCTAGGTCTGGTTCTATTATTTTTGTGGCTGTATGTAGTTCCTTAATGAGTCCATAGGTTTTCTATTTTCAGTTAACATTGGCTGTTAACTTCTCCAGGACTGAATATTCATTCATTTGCTGTAGTTGGTACTCTGGCATTACAATCTGCTACAATCAGATTGTTTCAAATTTTTGTCCATTGACTACAGAGGGAGCTTAGGCAACTGGCTTGAACTAGACTCCTACTTTTAATATGCAGAAGCAAAATGAGGTGAATCTTGGTGCCTGTCAGTGCCACACAGCATAGCAGGGTCACAAATACCTAAGCTGACTGCAGACAAACAACTGACATATTCGGCGATACTATTTAGCCTGGCCAAAGCCAGCACTGATATTCCAGTACCCAAGCTGGGGCTAAAGTACCAGCTCTGTTGCGCTGCGTAAGTAAACACATTATGTCACACAGCATGAACCATTCAGCTCTTTTTTTTTTTCCTTTCTTTTTCGTTTGAGACTCTCTTTTCTTCTCTAACCCAGAGAAACACCTTTACACTTAGATGCGTCACCACTAGCAAAAGGGACTGCTGTGACCCTTGAAAAAGAATACACTCACTCAATTACTGAATTTTGTACTATAAAATGGACCACTCTTTATTAGAATTGTACCGGTGCTGGTTTTTACTTAGAATAGCTAATACAAGGAGATAAAGAAAAAGGCACACGTTTCACTTTCCCTTCCACTGAGGAAATCATAGTCCTCACTTCAGTAAGCCAGTCTCAATTTACACCAGTGAAATGGAAATTAATACAAACTATCTCTTAATATATAGGTAGGCAAGGATTGGTAGGATGTTATTTGCTAATACATTTGAAATATTATATGCTGCTCTGGCGGGGGGTTGGACTAGATGATCTCCAGAGGTCCCTTCCAACCCTGACTATTCTGTGATTCTGTGATTCTGTGATGGAGGTTATCCAGATGGCAGGACGTTTGTGCTGCTGACTTACTGGGGATGGTGTAAATTTGGTGCCATTTCTTTCTCTTCTGCAGCCTGTGTTTTTTATCTGCTGTGCCTTTCAGACTGTGAGCTCTTCTGAGCAAAAACTCAAACTATGAGTTCATACAATGTCTTCTGTATTCAGGGCCAAGCTTTCTTGGTCTTCTAGCATTATCATTATGCAAACGTTGACCAAATATGACAACAAAAAGTAGCCCGCTGAAGCTAAAGGACCAATATTTTGCAATACAGACACACAGAAAATACAGCCTAGTCCTAGGAAAATTGATCAAAATTGTGAACATTATTCACAGACCCATGCTCACGGGTGGTTTTGCAGGTGAACAAAGGTGGCTTGAGGTTGACATCAGTTATAGCTCTCTCACCTCTTATTTTCAGTCATTTACACTTCAGGTGATAGCCTAAATTATACCTGAAAGACATTGAACCACGTGTCTGAGAGAGCTTTGGAAAGTATGATATTTTTAGATCATCTTGCATGGGACACCTTACTAGCTGGAGAAGTAAATTTTATTTCTTAAAGGCCAATGTAGGCAAAGAAGCTAAAGTTGTTCAGCATTTTGCAGGCTCCAACACAGGTCATGCATGGGGCCAAATTTATATCAGCACATCTGGTCTGTAATCAGTATAAGCTAGTACTACTACTAGTAGTAACAACCGTATTAGTAGTACTAGCATACTAGTCTATGGAATTTTACTGCTCTCTGTCTGTTATTCTCAGTCCTCAAATATGAAATTGTGAAAAGATGTCCAGTGAGGCCCTACATGTAATCCTATGTGATTGAAAAGTTTCTAAGAGTTCCAGGTTATACACACCAATTAAAACTTCACATACAGTGTTTTGAATCACATTTGAACTCATTAATATAGTGATAGTGTGGCTAACTGGCTTTCAAACAGCTAACTTTGTAGCATAACGACTGTGAAGCCAAATAAGTTGTTTGGAAATCTAACTTCATATTTCATACCTGCAATCCAATTCCTGTCTGGCAGTTTTAAATCTGTAGTAGTGTCATATCTTAGAGGAATAGGTTTCTGCTGTATTACAGCATTAAAACACACAGGGTTGTTCTTTGGCGCTGAATCCAGTTGGCACAGAGTTACCCAAATCCATACTGTGATACTCTCCTGCCCTCCAAAACAACTGTTTAGAAGTGATTTCTGGCCCATTTCAACTGCTGAACAGGGACTTTATTGGAGGTGCTCTAGAACTTCAAGCCAATAGTGTGCTAAAGACTCTTCTAAAAATGTAGCAGTAAAATGTTCTATTTCCCATGCATCAGAATGTGTCTTGATATTGTATTTACTCATGTAGACATAGTTGTGGATTACCAGAATAAAAAAAAAATGAAAGAGAAAAATAAGATTGTTTTTCATCAGCAATGGCATTTTGGGATTCATGTGATTGTGTGATCACGGCTGAAGAGACACTGCTATGACTCAAACGCCATGGAAATGAGAGCAGTGTAATGACAACAGCACACATTTCTCTGCCAGAAATACAAACTGTGTGAAAACTTACAAAATAAAACTAAAATTTGTGATTTTGTCAGTTAAACATGACATTAGTAGATAAAAATATCTACCTTTCCTCTTGGTCATTTAGACTTTGCTTGGAGAGTATCTTTTATGGTTATTTCTGGATGGATCCCAGTGCCCACCAACTGACTCCTATTCTAGTCAGTGAGTTCAGGGCTGACCATTAGAATGTTTCATTAGTGAAATGAATTCTCTAAATCCCTTGTAAAATTCTCATGAAGACTTAAAGTAGTCACACCACATTTATTTGCACCCATAAGAAGTGAAATTCATGACCTCATTAAAATGGTGAGGCTTCCACTGATGTTCTGGCACTCTCAGGCATTCAGAGATTCCCACCTACCAGGCAGCTGTATCCATAAGGGTGTAAGTGGATGCTAGTCTGGCTGATGAGTGGAGCTGGTTACCTGTGGACTACACAGTGCAGGCAGTTTGAAAAAGCGTGATTTACAAAACGGATGTGGCAAGTCTCTGCAGGGCTTTGCATAGCAGAAGCAGCCTCAGAAAAACACCATTTGGTTGTTCTGCACCGAAAAAACGCATAGGACTGTAGCATATAGTGTTTCCAATAAATGTAGTCTGTGCTCTCAAGAAAAACAGATAACCTAATAGGCACAGAACTTTGCAAAATCATCCCCGCTTAATATACATTAACCTTCTACAGGTTATGTCAAAATTATATTACAGACTTGCAAGACAGATGTCTCTTTACAATGCTGACATTTGGACTCAGAGCTTTCACCGCTTGATGATAATGTAATACTCTTATACGGCAAACGTAGCAACCCAGACCTGCATTGTAGCGGCGATGTCCTCAGCCAGCTCTGTACTCTCTGGACATTGCAGTCCTTGAGTGCAGAGAACAGTGTGACAGGCACATACCTCGCTTTCCATCCTGTTGTTTCCATTTGTCATTTTCACGTGTTGTTTGCAAAACACATTTCATCTCAGCGGGGGTTTTTATTTGTACTTTTTTTCCTAGAAAAATGCAAGCATAAAGATCATAGGGTGCTTTTCCACAGCATACCTTGTTAAGTAACACCAGCAGACTGCTGCATCAACACAGGTGCATTGACTGGGTGCGTTCACTGTGCTCCGCAGGCTGCTCAAATGCCAGTAGTTCCGTACTGGTTTTGTCCCTTCTGTACTGAAGACTGATTTATGGAGGGAAACAAACCACGTTTCATGAGGTTACAGTCTCAGAAACTGATTACATTGTCCTCATCTAAGATGCTTTGAAAACCTTCAGTGGAGTACACAGGCAGCTGAAATAATAAGATTTGAGAGTAAACATGAATAACTGCAGCTTGTTTCTAAGCTGATGGGTCTGATGAGTTATAAAGAAGGTTATTCTCAGAGAAAAAAAGGTGGATTAAGATCTAAAGAGAGCAGATAGTCTCCATGTATGCATTAAAAAAAAAAACCTAACCAAACAAACAAACAAAAAAAACCCCACCAACCAAACACTTGTTTTGGGGTTTTTTTTACAGCTTGATATGGTTTCCTGTGAGTTTCTTTCTCAAAACCACTTTTTCCTTAGAAGGGCATGTACATTTTTATTTCTGTGCTCTTTGTTTCTCACCCTGATGAAGCATTATGAAGTAATATATTTTGCAGAGCTCTAAGACACCTTGTGGTTTGCGGATTGCCTTGTGATCATGAAGGTGTGAAATTATTTTAATCAAAATAGAAATACTCAGCTGTGTAAAGGTTTTCTGCTCCAATTCTGACCTCGTAGTTACTTGTGAGCTAGCTACACCGCATTGCTGTATGCTGGCCCACTAACAACTCCCTTTGTTATTTAGAAAAATTATGACTTTTGGTTTTGTGATTTTATCGTAAACATTGGAGGGGAAAGTTAAATATATTTTCTTTGAATAAGAACAGACAGTTTCACATGACTAATATTAGCATTAAAGCAAAAGAGAGACTTATTTTTACAGATTTCCTTCCTTCACGTACATAAAAGAAAGCATAATAGAGAAGAAAATGCCAACTGCAGGTCAAGCAATCTTACCACGTTGTTTAAGGAACTAAACCAGGTATCTCCATGGAGCTGAAAGCATCCTGTGTTTCCAGGAAGAAAAATCTTACTACTTTTTCATTTCTACATTTTGAAACATTTTTAATGTTAAAAGTTCCCAATTCCATTTTCAGAAATTGGAATCTGTGGTTTTGGAAGAGACATAATGAAAGCAATTTCTTTCTGCTCTTCAAATCTGTATCCTCTGAAAATGTGCAAGACTTTGAAATGATCCCTGCAAGGGCTAAATGACTTACAGATAGAGCTCCACTGGCACAGACTGTTTAAGGCGATGGGAACAGTGGGAGCGCTTTTCCAGTGAGGAATACTGGAACTGGGTACCAGTAAATGGGTCCTAATGTGGGCATGCAAAACAAGCAGTTCTAGGAGAACCCTGTTTTGCTGATAAAACTGCACTTGCACTAACAACTAGGGAATTCTCCCAGAACAGCTGTGTCAGTCAGCAAAGCTATTTTGGTAGAAATCTGTACTGTGTACCTTAGGTTGATATTTGGGGTGGAGTTGACCTTACAGTGGAAAATGCCAAAAGAATTGGGATAATGGAAAAATTTACTGTTACCACGTAAGCAGATGGAAAAGCATGGCTGCATTCTCCGTGACTGCTCAGTAGGGAATGCTCAGAATATCCAAAATGTATTGCTTTTTAAAAAAATAGAATTTAGAAAACTTATATCTGATCGCTGGGCATAGAAACGTTGTAGGAATAGTCGTTATGTCATGAAACTTCAAGAAGAGTAGGAGACCACCGAAGGCCAGTGCTGCATGGATTGGGAGCCATTGCCCTGGGATGGAGTTCACGGTGATGTTAGTCATGATCAAGAAAATACTAAAGCAAGAATAGTGCATTGTTGTATGATGGGAAACAGTAAAAGTGGCCATTACTTTGTGAAGGACCTTGCAGCTGTCTGGAATCTGCCCCTTCCAAGTGCTTGGCTGGAGTTGGCACATGCCCCCCTCTGTAGGCACGGGGACAGCCAGCACAGTCCTAATATTTAGCAAATTACAGTAAGTAACAGCTTGTTACTACTTGTTACAAATTTTCATACATTAACCCTGTTTTACAGTGACTGGGCAGTACTTTTAATGATTTTTCAGTGTATTGTTTTAGCTTTTCAAAAAGAAAAAAGAAGTTTAATTCAGTAATTATTGCAGTCTTAAATCCCAGCAATACTTAGCCTGGACAAATTACTGGAAATTCCTTGAATAATAACTTATTTGGAGAATCACATTTCCTCCAACTAATACTGGTATTTATTTTCCCTTTTCTATCTTCCTACAATGAGATAAATGCTGGGTTTTCAAACTGGGTTATTTTTTGGAGGCAGAGATAATTCAGTTAACTCTTTTTCTGAGGGCCTTGATGAGGGGTTGTTCAGAAACTTTAGATCACCTTTCTATAGTTTCTGCACTGGAGAATCCTCTCCAAAATGTGCACAAGGCCTGAAGACCCCTTTATGCAATGTGTGATTTTATCTTGTGTTCAGGAGCCGGAGCAGGCTTTAAGAATTAATCCATAATATAGGCAATAATAAAAAAAATCATCTGCACAAACAATTTTGCATTCTTCAAGTCCATAAAATTATGACCTTCAGGTTCAATACAGAGAAGTAGCAGTTTGAGGAGCAAGTTAGAGATCAGTTAGACAAACTAGATATCCACAAATCCATGGGGCCTGATGGGATGCACCCTCGAGTGCTGAGGGAGCTGGGGGAAGTCATTGCTGGGCCGCTCTCCATCATCTTTGAAAGGTCCTGGAGGACAGGTGAGGTGCCTGAGGACTGGAGGATAGCCAATGTCACTCCAGTCTTCAAAAAGGGTAAGAAGGATGACCCAGGAAACTACAGGCCGGTCAGCCTCACCTCCATGCCTGGAAAGATGATGGAGCAGCTTGTGCTGGGTATCATCTCAAAGCACCTGGATGAAAAGAAGGTTATCAGAAGTAGTCAACATGGATTCCCTAAGGGGAAGTCGTGTCTGACTAATCTGATAGCATTCTATGATGAGGTCACTAGATGGGTGGATGAGGGGAGGGCAGTGGATGTTGTCTACCTTGGCTTTGGCAAGGCTTTCGACACTGTCTCCCACA